>JAVXUO010002105.1:60000-239016 GCA_033065855.1 Escallonia rubra
TTTAAAAAGAAGTTTTCGGTTTTGGTTTTTATTTTGAGACCACCACCGCCGGCGACCACCGCAGGCGATTGCCTGCCACCGCCGGCCACCACCACCGTCGGCCACTGCCACACCCCACCACTGCCACCGCAAAACCACCACCAAAGAAAAAACTCAAAATAAAAACTGGGTAATCAAACACCCAAAAGAAAAAACTCAAAATAAAAACTGAGTAATCAAACACCCATTTGTTTTTGTAAATTTTTTTTTTAACTGGTTTTAGTTTTCTTGGAAACAAAAAATCAAAACTGAAAGTGTTACCAAACGTTACCTTAAACTACTTAGACGAAATTTTGGGCCGTGGCTGATAGTTCTTTATACACGCCTAATGGGGCCTCTGTGCCCACTACGCTGACTTCTTGGATCTGTCCTGTGAACTATCCCCTAACACCTACTTGGATAAAATTTGTGTGGATTTTTTTTTCTGAACATTGACCATTGGCACTATCCAGGCTGTTGATGATCTAAAACGATCTTGGGTCATTGTTGAATGGTATTATATGTGCAGAAGGCAGATACATAGTTTCACTATTTGCTTCTTCAGTGTGAAGGGGCTTGTGTTGTTTGGGGTTATTCTTGTTTGGCATCCCCTGGTGATGAGAATGAGATGCTTCTCAGTCACTGGTATCCTTTTGGCAGCTCGCAAAAGATGGGATATGGCTCCTATTTGTTTGCTGTGATCCATATGACATGAGAAGAAATGAGTGATTTAAGGTCTGAACTTCTCATAGACTATGTTACATGGACTTGGTACGAGTGTTCGGGTCGGATACGTGTCCAAGTGTCGGATCCGTTTAATTTTTAAAATACAAGACACGGGGACACGGCAAAATATTCATATTCATTATTAGTTCTTAGTTATTTCTAAGGTAAAATGGTGTTTTCAGTGATGCACGTGGTTTTCCTTGAGAACTTGTTTTATCTCGAAGCCAAAAGAATTAAAAAAAAACATTATAAGATAGTGTTGATAATATCATAATCTATGAGATATGTCGAACACATATCTCATATTCATGTGTGTTATAAAAAGCGTGCCTAGCGCAGCGCGTTCAATAAGGCCCGTGAACTATGGCCGTTGGATATGCCTTTGTGTCTTCACGTGGGCCGTCGATTTTTCTTTTAGTTTTTCTGTTCCTTTTTGTCACAACCAAGTCAAAAAGACTAAAAAATAACAAAAATCCCCAAATCAGTTTTCACGACCACAGCTCTCATCATTCTCACGGTCACCCCTCGCCACTCTTCCTTCCTTTGCTCCGGTCGCCGCATAGCCTCTCCCGTCGCCGCCGGCCGCTACTTCAGCCGCCGCCGCCGCTGCTCCTCCTTGCTCTGCTGCTCCGCTACTCAATTGAAGCAGCTACTCAGTGCTCCACCCGGCAGTTCTCTCTCACATTATTTAATTTTGTAACTCCTGTGTTGACTGAATCATTTTCGTATTGAATACATATCTTCTGTGAGGGACATATCGATAGATCAGGAAGTTCCAATGGTCGACTACTATTTCACAACACATGTCATATAAACCTGGCAACATGTCCCAAATCCACATGTCATATAAACTGCTTGTAGTACATGAATTATGAGTAACACTGTAACCTTAACTTTTGCATTGTTTTCTTTTTTAGTTTGTTGGATTTGGAAATAGAATTTGTCAAATGTTTCGTTTCTGAAATTACCAGCCCTGGCTGGCATTGGCCTGATTGTTAAGTTTCAAATACGATAAATTATGGTGTTATGGTATTTGCAATTTTTTCTAGTGTTTGAAGGTTTGTTAATTGTCATTCTGAATTTTTTTTGGCGTAATTTTATTGTTTTAATGCACTATTATTTATTTATTTTAATATTGTGCCTCACTTCGAAAAGGCGCGCACTTGCGACTTGCGCCTAGGCTCCAGGGACTTTTTTGCGCTTTAGGTGCTCCTGCGCCTTTAATAACACTGCCCATGTCTAAGTGTCGAGTGTCCGACACGGGTACTTCACTCGTTTTGAAGAGTCCATGTAACATAGTTCATAGATAGGCTGCATTATTGGTTTTGGAGCACCCCAACAATTATCAGCTGCACCATTAAACCGATGTAAAGATTTTTTTTTTTTTCTCACAAATATCGAATTATTATCGTTCAATCAATTTTACTAGTCAATAAAATGCATGTAATATGCCATCCTGATGTAAAGGGGTCAATGACTGGCTTGGTGGTCTCAGCCTTTGAACCCGACCTGCCCCTGCCATGTGTTGGTCTGCTCCTTGGTGTTATAAATGTTTTGCTTCTTTTCACTGCAAACTGAATATCTGTAACAACTACCATCAGATATAGCAATGCCTTCAAAAGATAGTAAAAACGTCTTTCATGCAGTCGTGTTTGTTTCTAAGATAAGATTTTGACTTCAATGGTATTAGTTCAATTTGGAACTTATTTAGTAACACGGCTATATGATTTGTCTAGTGTTTTCTTCTCTTTTCATGTTCTGTAGTTTTTGTGTGTATTGGTATCGCTTTACGTTGGAAAGTTCAATCTATATCTTGCCTGTGGTGCAAAAAATAGAATGCTATTTTTGGAAGGTCTTTCTTTAGCATTTTCTCTTTGTGCACATATCAATTTTGTTGCCTCACATTGCGTCAGTTGAATTTGTTTTGCTTCTGACCTGTTTGTTGCTGATTGTTCAAACCTGTTGTTGTTATTCTGTTTTTTAATTCTTTTTATTTTATGTTATTACGCAGATGGAGGGTTCTTTTGCTGATGAGCTGTATGCAGAATCCTTGAAGCTATCAAATGCTGATTTTAGTACACCATTGGCTGCAGGTAGCAAGCCGTTAGATTCACTTGGTATGAGATTCAATCTTTAGCAGGAGCCGTAATTTCTTAAGCGAGTAGGTTTTGTTCATCTATTGGAAAGCATGTCCTTCAGTAGAGTTGACATAACGGATATATTGTGTTACTTGGATGGCCTTTGTAGGATGTAGAGGTACAATGAATGTTTTGTTGTGTACTGTGGGAAGAGACAAAGCAGAACAACTGATAGGCAACTCCTTTACTGTATTTACCTTGCAGTTACTGTTAGCCTGTGAAGAGTATTTGCTTATTTTGGAAGAAACTTTCACGACTTTGACTAGTTTGTTTCTTAGGATGTTGTGCCCTCCACGCCGGCGAAAAAATAAAAATAAATAGATAATCAAATAACAGGTAGTTGTTGCCACGACAAGTTAAAGATTCTTCAAAGCTAGCTTTGCCATAGTACAAGATTGCTTGGATAACTATTAGTCTTTGGCAGCCACAGCATGATACTTCTGGAAGGGTTCTGCACATGTAATCTGGCACAAGGAAAGATGGTAGAAATCGGGGACCTAAGTTAGTACCTTTCAGGATCCACTAAAGTACAAATTTCCTTAGTCTGTCAATGTACTTATGCTAAAGCTCTCTGAATTTCCTTGTCAGAGAATCTAGAGCCTGCCATACCGTTCTCAGGATTTTCAACCTACAAGCTACGAACTGGCCTCTGGTTGGTTGCTAGCTCTCTGTCGTTAACCTATCTCCTCAAGTGTCACACAATATCTACTCATACAGTTTGGAATGAGCTTCCATCTTAGCTTCAAGCAAGCTCCTAAGTGAGAAGCGCAAAATTGAGAACATCACAGAGTTTCGTGGCCCTATGGCACCATTTCCAACTAAGTTCAAAAGAGCTTTGTTTTAAATGATGCGTATACCTTTCCTGATATGTGGATTAGTAATTTTTCTATTCAACGGTTATTTAAACTTTATGTCCTTGTTAACTCCTCTATTGTTGAGTTGCTATGTTCATGTTTCCCTATATCATTCTCCTCATTGCCGACATACTTGGTATCAATGCTTTGGCCATGTTCCTTTACTGAGTGGCTGAAAGCTTTTCAGAATTTAGACCACTCCGTTAAACAGTTGATTTTTAGTTATTTTGCAACTTTAATTTTGCAATTTTTATCCCTCTACGTTATATACTATTTATACTGTAATCTGAAATTCACTCCTGATACATTTTACGTAAAGGTCTAGCATTAGGACATGGTTTCAAAATATTAGGTTTTTGATATTCCAGAGTTTTATCTTGATTTATTCTTTTGTCTCAGATGGCGACAGTGGTGAGTTGTGGCATGAGGATGGATCTTCATGGGATGGTTCTGTGGCGGAATTGAATAATACATCTGAGTTGGATAGGGAGTGGCAGAGGAGGCGAAACCAATTCCATACAGTATCCTTGTAAGTATACATTGACTGCTTGTTCCCAGAAGAAAGAATGGATGAAAGAAACCTTGGATAATTTTGTGTCTATTCCTCGATTGATAACCTTTTTGACTTTGCACAACGTTTAAGGATGTTTCTAGTGCCTAAATGGGGTTTATATCATACAAGTTTCCATATCTATCCTCATGGGTGATGTTATATTTAGTTATGAGTGGACAAGAATTGGTTGATTTGATAACATGGAAATCAGGCAAGGCATTTGGCAACTGAGAGAGTATTTTTATTTCAGCCCAATTTTTATCATTCCTGAAAATGACATTTTGTATCAGTTATAACATAATTAATGGTGTCTGGCATAAGAACTACAGTTATTGGGTCATGTGTTTGTGGACAAGGGGAATACCATTTTTTCAGTCAATTTTTGGTTATTCCTGATCAACTCTTAGATTGGTTATCGTGATGGTCTCATGGCGGGGAAAGAAGCCTCTGCACAAGAGGGGTTTAATATTGGCTTTAAGGAATCTGTCTTTGCAGGGTTCAATTGGGGTCTCGTCAGAGGTGTTACAAGGTAAGAAAGAAAGTTTTACGTTTTATTTGGGCATTAAAGTAAGTATGCTTTTCTCTTTCTTTCCTCCTTTGCTTTTGGCCTTACACTGCACTTTTTTTTTCTTCTTTTTCTTCACACTGGTGAAGTGCTCTGGCTTGCCTTCCTGATGGCTTAAGGGAAAGGTTGGTGGAAACGCAAGAAAGCAGAGATAGTTACAGCCAATTGTATGAAAATGTGCACTCTCTTTCAACGACAGATGCACTAAAGTTGTTTCATGATGACCTGACCAACAAATTAGTAAATACGAATGATAACGCTGAGGTCATTTCCTCCATAGCAGATCCGCATGATGAAAGCTCAGATGGCAGTCCTCTGGAAAACTACTTTGCAAAGCTCCAGTTGCTTATGCTCCAATCTCCAGGAATTAAAATGCATCTGAAGGTAGATGGATAGATTCCATGGTTTCATGAGTAATCTTATGGATCTCCAAGATTATTCAGTAGTAAAGAGAATGTCAATTGAAGCGTTTCCACAAGAATTAAAGAAGTTTGTAGAGGAAAGAGGATTGTACCTTGGCAAGTGTTTTCTCTCTCTTTATTGGCTGCACAACCCTGTATATGGATCTTTGCGCATGACAAAGGATAGTTGAGATACTTGATCATTGATATTACAAGCGGTCACAGATTATATTCTTTCGGTTTGTGGAATGCGTGAACCTTTTTACTTGTGAACTGTAGAGTGATCTTTTAGAGGATTCGATAGTAGTCATTACAAATGACACAATAATACCGTGGACATGACATTAGGCATTACTAATGTGTGCAAAATTTTTGTAGGTAGAACCATCTTATGAATCTAATGCAATAAATACGGTTATAACGCGTGCATGGGAAATTCTTGCACTCTAAACAACAACCTCTTGATATAGTCCGTCCCAAGGTAAGTAAACACCACACATATTCTTGTCATTACATAACTTCTGGAACTTAATGTTCATAAGTTGTACATTCATAGAGAAACCACCACAATTGTTTCTACTATTCATTCTTCATTCAGCCATCACTGGAAATAGCTGACTACTCTCCAGTAATTCTGGTGAAGAGCTGAACAAGTCAACTGCTCTGAACTCTAGGTAATTTGTAAAACATCACCTGCAACTTAAAAGGTTTTGAAGCTTTACTTCACCGATGCTGCTTTGTCTGATCTTCATCTGCACCAAAAATGAGAATTTGGTTAAACACGTTATAAATCAAAACTTATTTTGGCTAAACATATATTGTCCGAGCTATGATTCTAAAACGCTGTTAGGAAAATAATAGAACAGAATAGTCATCAACTAGGAATGTTTGTTTGTTCACCTTAGTGGCTATATTATCACCTGCAAGCTTGAAGTGGTCGTGCATGGACAAAAGCTGCTGAAGTATGTCTTGGATGCATTTCATATTTCGGTGTTGGCAAGACGGTTTCGAAAGCTTCAACAAGCAATGCCACCTTCCTCTTCCGAGCCGGAGCAAGTTTGGTGACTGCCCGGCGGAGTGCAAAATCCATCATCCATTCCTCTGCATTCTTCCTGTCATCCATCATTTCATGCCTGAGATCAACTCGTTCTGCTTCTGGTTCAGGCTCCACTGGCAGGTAATTTGGATCTCGCATGCCAAATTTCTTGGTTTCCTCAGCATCCTTAACAGGTCTCCTGCATCCAATTGTCCATCCTGGAATTTTGGCAGCCTCAGGCAGTTCTTGATGGGAAGCGCTCCTTACATGGAAAAGTAGATAATTTGTCTCTCTGCTGGACGTAGTTTTCGGCGTGGAGCATATTTCTTCGGCGTCTGACTTGCTTGCATGTTCCACTTCCATTTTCTTAGCATCTTGATCTGTATTTGTATTTTCTGCTGATGTGACCGCTATCCCTGACTCTGTTTGAGCTTCAGGAACTGTGGAATTTGATATTTTTGACCTTTCAGCTTCATCTCGAGCTCCCTCTGTTTCGTCCTGTTTTTCAACAACATTTATCTGAGGTAGCTTATCAGTAGAGTGATCTTGAATCTGAGCTGGAATGGCTTCATCAGCAAACGTTATGCTTGATTCACTATCTCCTATCTTTTCACTGAGCTTGCATTCTTCATTGTCTCCTCTGGTCTTCTCCTCATGAGCTTCTTCTTTCTCTTTCTCCTCCATTCCATATCTGGCATCAGCTGTAAGGGGTTCTTGGACAAGGGAATCTTGATCTGGTTTTGAGTCGTCGGCAGGTGGGAGTTCTTGTAGAAGGCTTCCATCAAATACCTTGTTACTGAATTCCCTTTCAGTGACAGCATTGGACTGGTAAACTTCAATGGTATCCTGGCTTTCCATGTGATCCTTGTATGTTCCTTCCTGATCTTCTCTGGTTGCATCATGAGAAGAATTCGGCTCTCGGTTCCCCAGCAACTGACATGTATATCCATCTTCAAGAGATACATTTTCCTGATCCTTAATAAAGGCTTCATCTTGATTCTCGCTGGTGAACTTGGTTTCATCGTGTTCCAGCCAAAGTACCATTCTTGGGATACTGTTAATTGCTTCCTCTGTGGAGTTTTTCATAGGAGGCCAAGTAGTTTCAGTTCGCATGATCCCATCTGATGCATGGCTCTCCCCATTAGCATATGAATCTTCCAGATCAGAATCACCATCATGAATCCATGCTTCAGAGCTGACACTTTCTTCATCAAATAATTCA
This sequence comes from Escallonia rubra, assembly GCA_033065855.1. Taxonomy (NCBI): domain Eukaryota; kingdom Viridiplantae; phylum Streptophyta; class Magnoliopsida; order Escalloniales; family Escalloniaceae; genus Escallonia; species Escallonia rubra. The sequence continues at coordinate 67,514 of JAVXUO010002105.1, forward strand.
TGCAGCACTCCATCAGCCAAAGTTTCCTTGACTATGTTGTCTGACTTGAAAAGTAGTATGTCATCAAGACGTGGAGCCGATAATTGCTGTGCTTCCCACTCCATGTCAGAAACGTCAGAATTTGGTTCATCCATTTGAATTTTTGGCTGTATTTCTTCATCGGAGTTGCAAAGATCGGCCAAGAATTCCACTGTTGTTTCTTCTTGAGCCAATGAAGATGGATAGAGCTCTTCTGTTGCTTGTACTTTCTGACTTTCCTCAGGTAAAAACTCAGAGATGATCGTTTCTGTTAAAATAACATCACCATTTCGGTTGGGATTTTCCTTGATATCAATCTCAGAGGGTATATTATTCGAGTGGCTCTCCGCAATTTTGTCATTAGAATCTTCTGCTGCTGTTTCATCACCAGCACCAGCTGAGGGCATGATATCAGTGACAGCAAGATTACGTGTGTCTGCATCATCCTTGTTGTGTTTGCTTCCACCAATTGCTTCAGCAGTATCTTCCATATTGTTTGTATAGATTTCGATAAAAAAATCAGTCTGTTCTTGCTTTATAGCAGGGATTTTTGCGGTATGCAAATCTTCTTCTTGAATAGGAGGTTTCTCAGCAAAGATCATCTGCCCTATATCATTTTCCTTTTTGCTATCTGCAGAGGACTTTGCTCGACGTGGGGATAGAGATCCCAGCTTAACGTTCTTCTGCATCCTTAACATATGCCTTCTTACTGACAAGAAGCACTTTAATGGAGGTGAAGGAGTGTGATAGTGACCGTTGAGGGAACAGTAAGTATAGGGGCAGACCTTCATAACTGAAGTGCCCTCAGATTCTGTCCCCCCAGGACTAAGTGTCAGGTAATTGGGGAATTTTGAATCTTTCAAAGTTGAAGAACATGTTGCTCTTTGCGAGTCTAAATCTTCACATAGAGCCACCGGAGAAAATTTTCTCACTGAAGCTCTTGCTGGTTTAAAACCAGAAGTCTTTGTTAAAGTCTTCACTAGTTTCAAACTAGATGCCCATGTTAGTGTTTTTGCCGCTTTATGAACAGAAGCTGAGCTATGTTTCAAGTTGATTGAATTCGGTGGGCTTGGAGTCTTTGTAGCGTTTGATGTTAGAGAAAGCTTCGTACTTACCGGAGAATGCTCTTTTCGTGCATCGAAACTGCTTGTGGACTTCATATAATTCGGCGATGCTTCTTGTGCTTTGACGGGAGACTGCTTCTGTGGGATTGCTGCAGCAGTTGGAACATCAAGAGTTCGCGGCTTCCCAGGTTGTGGTCCTTCCTTCCTCAAAGGTGGTGATGATCGTAAGCTCTCATAATCCGAGCGTTTGATTGATCGTGATTTCTTCATCTTCTTCTTCTTCAAGTCGGCTCCTTGCCGAGGTGAAGATGGTCTGAGGTTGACCAACAGCTTCTCGGATTTAACATGATCAACCTGGATGCCAAGCTTGTTGGCAACCTTTCTTTGGACCATCTTCAAAGGGAAAGAACCAGTAGAATCATAGAAAGATCAGAATTAGAGATTGGTTTTCTTTTCTTTGAGATGGGGACTTCAAGCTCTTGAAGAAAAGTGAGTTTCTTGTGGTTTTGTTATGAGATGGGAAGGGCAGGATTCTTGAAATCCCAGCAATCAGAGATTCCAAGTCAGGTCTGGCTTTGGTCTATGGTGGGTGGCCTTCCTTTTTGTTCCACTTCCAAGAAGCACAAACTTATTCGGCATATGAAAATTTTGAATAAGGTCGAGATGATAAGTGTTTGATGAAGACATGCACTAATGGGCGGTTTTGGGGCCCTTTTGTTTAGCGCATATTCTTAGTTAAACTTATGGTTATGGGTACTGAAGGTAGGTCTACATATGTCAAAGTCTGGTGCCTTATTGACAAAGATATTACTATATTCTGGAGTGGCCATCAGCTTTTATGCTTTCGGAGAGGACAAAACTCAAAAGGTGCCCTGGTTTGCATGGATAAAGTGAAGGTGGTTGAATGGTGCAGATCAATGATGTTTAGGAGCTCACCAACTCCGTTTGTCAGATTCAGGGGAAGAATAGCACAAGAGGGCGATATGGAATTGCAAGTAAGACCTGTTGAAAATTTGTACACTCCCCCGTTATAAATGAGCCAAAGTGAGTGTTTTACGGACCGCAGCACCGCTCTTCGAAAATCAAAAGATGTTAGCAAACCTACGTCCCTCTAGGTTACTCTCTGTCCGAATGAAAGTGTGTTAATGCTATGCTTTCCGCTGCTTTTATCGTATACTAGCGTTGTCGGCGCACGTGATGCGTGTACAATTGATGATTTAATGTTTTCGGTGGACTAATACAATTAAAAATTCACACACGATACTCTCTCTTAGTAATAATAACATAGATAGATATCAAATTATTATTAATCCTAAGGAAAAGAAAAGAAGAAGCTAGTGAGAAGAAAGAGGGGGGGGTGGACAAGGGAATATTAGTGTACGTGGAAATGGAAGACACAGAGGCAAAGTTTCATGGTGTGGATCCGCATAATAATAATAAAAATAATATTCCAGTCGAGCACCACCCCACCACCGGGGGTGGGGGCCAGCCACTGCGAATGGGCGGTTGCACTTTGAATGGTCGGCGGAAAAAACGCCGTGGGTGGGGCCTAGCCGGAGCGTCAGGCGCTGTTCCCTGCATGCCTTTAGACGCTCCTCCGATCCTCTTTCAAAACAACACGCCTCGTACACGACATAAATCAAAAGTCCCGGCTCTGACCAATGCACTTCTCATTATTCACTCTCCTCCTTATTAATTATTATTATATTATTTTCTCTGTTTTTCATGCCCATGTACTTTAGATTTTTTTTTCCTTTTTTTTTGTTGGCTCACAACGGCAAGTGTGCTATTGAGGGCTAAGCTTATGCATTCTTGTTATAGTAAAATCAAAGGCCGGTTAATTCGTTGCTAGTCCAAAACATGTAAGCAATACTCAGCTAATTCTTGGCTCTTGGGGGCTGCATGCTTAATGAAAACAGACGCCACGTCCCCATGTCGTGACACCCCAACCGTGCCCAAGAGACATCTCTATACTACATGGCCCTGGCACTATGTCCATTGGTCATGCCTTCGCGATGACTGCCATGTTATGTGTTGTGCTCTTGCACCGTGCCTATGTTGCATGCCCCCAACATCACAAATTTTTGCCATGCTCTCATGTCGCCTATTTCCATTAACTTGTCGCCGACGCTGCACCCTTCTACCATACCCCTTGCATCAGTCTATATCTTCACCATACCATGGGCGCCTCCCCTTGGAGGTGGAACATGCTTCGACCCACTCCCCAGGATGTGCGTCATTCCTTAGGGCTACACTCATACTACTACTGCATTCACGATGTGATATGTTTGTTCTTTAAGACATTAACTCTGCCTTGGGAGTCTAGCGTGATAGGCACGTCGAAGTGGTGAACTATCACACCTAGGATAATAACCACTTGGTCAATTTGAGATGGAAGGAGGTCTCCAGATGGCATCACGCCTAGTCCGCCTTACAAAGTCAAGTTCCTCGCTTCTATTGATGCCCCATGTGGCAGTGGCTAGATCGAATGCATTCTCTGGCCACTTCTGTGTTGCGTGAGTCAAGTCTTTCATACCTACATGTTAAAATTGTATACTCAAAGTGAGTATTTTGACTTGATTGGCTGACATAACCTTGACATGTGGCGACCCCTAGACAAGGTGGTACCTCTGGCGGAGCGCCATATGTCATTTGATTACAAGGCAATTTTAGTTGCCTATAATTTGTGGACTCGAGAACTCATTTTCATAACTTCGGATAATTTCACTTTCTCACTCTAAAACTTCAGAGGTAGATAAGTTTTAAAACTTTCTCATCATTTGATATTTCGGAGCATTGGAAGTGAGCATTTGAGCTCAACATTGGACTAGTGATAGTCAATCCATGTATTCACTATGTGTCTACGCAATTGCAACACTGCTAGTCCCCAACTTTTTCTAGTTGCCTCAGTTCCCACCCTTGCTCTGATCCTTACTCTATCCAACACTATCATACTTGGCAAGTTAGAGTGCATTCCTTGTAGTACATCCACATGTATTATGAACTCACTTTCATTGAATCAACATCTTAGTTGCTAGCTATCGCACTTCATAGTTACTTGAGGGGAGTTACTTCTTGGCTTTGGTGAGCTAAATCAAAAGAAAAGGAAACCTACGTCTCAATTTAACTTTATTATTTTGCACAAAGGACTGAGGTCAAAATATTTTCCTACATGTAGTGCTATTGTGTTTGATAAACTTAAATAGAAGGCATGAGTTAAAAAGATAATGGACTCGCTTATTTTGAAAGCTGCTACAAATGTTAGACAGCCTCTTAATTGTATGTCTAGTTATTTTGTTTCTCAATCTCTTCTGGTTTGGCCTTCTAGCCGCCTCCTTTTTTTTTCTCCCAGAAATCGAAGTAGGAAAAGTGTTGCTCCCCCTTAGTTGGAGCATTTCCTTGGACCTCCTTTTCAACGATGATGAAAAATTACGATAAAGAGTTGTGAAAACTCTTGTTGAAAACTGCGAAATGTGTTTGGGTAAGAATTGTTCAAAACAGCTTCATTATGAGAAAGAGTAAGAGTTTTTCTTAACATTGTTGAGCAGTACCTTATTGGTGTGTATATAGTGAGCATACTATGCGACTTTCTCCTATTAGGTTTCCAAACCTTGATGATAATAGACGAGCTCCTTCTGGGCTTAAAAAGTCTCCTCAGCCTTCCGAGCAGACGAGCTCCCGATGGGCTTAAATGACTAGACGAGCACTGCCCAGGCTCAAAAATATCTACTTGGCCTGTCGAGAAATGTGCCGAGAAATGAGCTCCCTGTCGGCTCAAAATTTCTACTCGGGCTGCCGAGCACCTGTGTACTCGAAATATCTAGTCGGCGTGTTGACTAGACGAACTCTTTATGAGAACAAAATGTATAAAAGTTTGAAGTTCTATAAACTCTATACTCGGTCAGCCGAGCAGAAGATTTCCTTCTTAGGTTGAGCTCTGCTCTGCTAGCCGAGCAAGAGAGCTCCTTCAAAGGATTAGCTCCACACTAGGCCACCATAGCGGAAGCTCCCACAGAAGCTCATATTTTCTGCTCGGCTACCTGAGCGGAAAAATTCCTCAATGTTGTTTTTTCAGCCCAATCAGTTAAGCCGATAAACTCTTGCGACGAGCATGAATCGCGATAAATATTCAATAGCATGTTGAGCACAAAAGGTTTACTAGCTGACCACTAGGATTGATTGTCGCTACAAAAGGCAAGAATTGCGTTTTGAGTTCTTGTGGCAAGAGCATGGAAGTGGGGAGCAAACGATAAGGGCAAAAATATGCATCCACTCTACATCCACTCTATGCTTGTCATCTGTCCATCCATGTGTTGAGTGGGGTCAATTGTTTTACTATGACCTAGTCAAACTTACACATCAAGGAATCTCCTTAGATTTGGTAGGAACCTAATACACAATAGGGGATCAAAATGTTTACCACATTCGTTTTCTGTTTTTGCAATGATGATAAAAAAAAAAATTTATTTTCTTGTGTACTTTTACCATTTTCCTTTTGGGTAAGATTACTCAAACAGTGACAAAAAATTGAAAACACATATGATGTCTTTTCAATTTTTTTCACACAAACTTAACCCAATGTAAGAATAAGTAGCTAAATTTATAATTTTTTTATGAAAATGATAAAAGTACATGAGCGTATTTTCTAATCGAATACGAAAATCATAAAAATAAAAATAGAAAACATATATGGTACACGTACGGGCTTAGATGGCTTAAAACCATAGTGTCAAAGGCTCATTATCATCAAAAGATGTAGGTCTTAGCATTCTTCATGTTGATATCTCTTTCTCTCTCTGTCTATGTGCGTGCGCGCTCAAGAGGGAGAATATATTGAAATTAAAGGGTTAAATTCGTTGTTGAGACCAAAAAATAAACTGTTAACCGATAGCTAGGTCATTAGCTTATACAATATCCATAGGCACAAATGGCTTGTTTCTCTGCCAAGTGCCACTCAATGGCATTAAGGTTTCTTATTAGAATTAGATGATGATGGATGCAAGGCATTTTCTAATGTGAAGAAGTAGCGTATGTAAAACGAGGTCTTCGATCTTCTTTAGGGATATTTGTTAGTAGTTATTTCCTAAAAAAAGAATTTTTTTAAGTGGATAGTTACTTTCTATTAGGTAGTTTATCTTTTATGCGGTAGCTATTTTCTACACTTAGTTTGTAGGATAAATATTAGATACAAGACTCGACGTACAAAACACATAAATCGCCATAACTCAAATCTTTATTTATCTTTCTTACCTCTTAGGGAATTATGTTAGGGTAACAGGATATAATGAATGACAGGCAGGGGAGAAGTTGTCATCATACAGCAACTTGGGGGGTAAGGGTCCCTGCACATTATGGTGTACGGAAGTTGGTGCATGCGAAGAGCTGCCTATGCTCGCCGCTCACGTGGGCGTACCTCTCATAGTCATGATGGCACGTCCGGCCTAGCTGTACGTGCAATGGGAACAAGAAGAACTCATTTCCATCTGCTTTTCCTTTGCTCCTTTGTATGATTTACAAGTTTGCATTCGCTTAATTATTTCGCAATGGGGTTTGGGAAGCAAAAGCAGTCACCGTCACCACCTTTTTTAGGGCTAATTTCTAAACAACATCCAATCTAATGATCTCTTTTTGATCGTTAAAGTTGAAAAACTTCCAAAAAGGTGAATGAAAGTTATAAAAATGATAATATTTTTAAGGGCAATTTGTTAATGATGCAAAAAAATTCCATCTAAGATGCGTGGCGTTTTTTTGTTCTTGCAATTTTTTCATCTTAGGATAATGTAAATTTTACTTTCCCCACTTTTTATGCTACATACTAAGACAAGAGAAATTTTTCCTTCAGTAACCAAAAAAAAAAGGAAGCAAAAGGGAATTTCCATCTTCCTCTCCAATGAACTAGCCTACCACCAGAGCAACAACAACCATTACAATCACCACCTTGCAAGGATCGTAAAGAACAAATGTGGTGCATCAACTCTGGTGCTACCAAGCATATATGTTTGCCAGGAGAAGTCTTTGGTTTCCGAGTATGAGCCAGAGGACGACGAAAGCGGTCTCTACATGGCATATGCTTCAATTGCGCCAGTGAAAGGCAAAGCTAGGAACAACCGCCAATCTCGAGTTCACTTCCTAAGTTTATTCTGACTAAGGGTGGAAGCTTTGTAGGAAAGTGGTATCTGTACGTGGGAACGTTCAAGCTAAATGTAACCCACAATGAAATTAATAAAATTACTATTGTTGCTCAAATGTTTGAGTCTTGTTCTTCGTGACATAGTAGACTTGATCATGTTCATTATAGGAGATTGTGTGACATGGCTAATACGGCTAATATGAGAATATAGATAAACGCAGACATGCATGTTAACTAAGATAACGCGACAACTATTTCATAAAGCTAGAATACGCTCTTTTATTCTTGAATTGTTTCCGGAATGACTAAGGTGATCCTCAGTAGCGGAGGCAGCGGGGGGCACGTGCCCACCTGCTGCCTTCTTCTCCGTCGTTTAGAGTACACCGGCGATGGTGCCGTTGCCGCCGGAGTAGGCAGGTGGAAGAGTTTGGGAAAAACCAATTTAGGCCGGAGGTGGAAGGAAGATGAGAAGAACGGTAGATGGAAAAGGGGCCGGGTGTGGGGGGGAGAGAGAGAGAGAGAGAGAGAGAGCAGTACAGTAGAAGGAAAAGGAAAAGGCGGCGGGGGAAGATGAGAAGTTCAGCAGATGGAGAAGTGGCGGCTGATTGTTTTTGGTAGTTTAGGGTTAGAAGGCTGTGTTTAAGGAATGAATTTAAATGCTGAAAAAATAATTTGAACCACTGATTAAAATAAACGGTCATTTTTTTTTAAAAGCTCCATGTGTTTTAATAATGGCACTAATATATGATAATATGGTAAGTGAGCACAAAAAAGAGACATTCTATTGAAAAATGTCCCTAACATGTGACGTTTGCTAATTACACTTAAATTTGGGGCTCACAGTAAAAGATGTATAAAAAGAACGACACTCAAATAAACATCTTAATAAACGGCCTTTATATTATATTTTGTTGTAATGAACGTAACTCCAATCTTTATCTCTGTAGTTGTATCAATTTTTACTTCATTAATATAGCTGTCTTGTTCGGTGTTGGCCCTTGAAATTAAATTGACATACAAATTTTTTGGTTACCTTTGGATTTACCAAGGTTGAAAGTGAGTGTATGAATTGACTCCTCATGAAATTGTGGGTAATTCAGTCATGCCCTTTCGATTTATGCTCATTTAAGTTGTCTGCTTGTTGGATTAATACATTTTCAAATAATTAGGCTTAAGATTTTTTTTTTCCTTCTTTATCAATTAAGTGCCCACCCTGTGCACAATTTCTACCTTCGCCACTGGTGATCCTCATATTACACCCACTAGACGAGGCAAGAAGTACTACATTAATTTCATTGATGACTTTTCGAAGATTTTGTTAGATCTATCTTCTAAACTCCGAAGATGAGGCTTTAAAAAAGTTTTCCAAACGGGAACTGAAAATCTTGATGAAACAATCGTGAAACACTTAATGGACCGAAGGCACGGGAGAGCCAACTGGTCACGTAAGTGCTGAAGAACCCAAGGGCTAAGAAGGCTGTTCTAGGCCTTGCAGCAAACGGTAGCAAAAAAGAAAGCTCCTACTCTGGACTAGCACATCTACTCTACAGTGGAGGAAGGGAATATGAGCAGTCCAACCGAGGGATGAACCGCAAGGGCCGTAAACCCCTGTAAACCCCTTACTGTCGCCGACGCGATCTCGTTTGTGAACGGTATGGTGCAAAATGCAGCCTTGATAACAGGGGCGGACTTAGAAAGTCTAATCGCGGGGGGTCAAAAAGTTGTAAAAAATATTAATGGCTAATATAAAAATATTTAGAAGGTTTAAGTTCACATAAAACATAAAAAATTAAAAACATATTCTAATTAGTTTTCATATTAAATACATTAAGTGCAAAATAGATTGTTCACCCATATCAATTTAACTACTAATTCTTTAGTAATTTTACTATCCACACTGATTTATTTAACTTGATAAAGTTAGTCAACAATAAATTACTAATTTTACATGAAAGAAGCTTAACTCTTAATGTATAGATGTATTCCTAATGTGATTATCAATTGTATGTTAACTTATGAGTACAATAGTAACGTATAAGTTAACATACAATAAGAATTTAAACTAAAAAACTAATTTTGATATACTCGTGATTTTTTATTTTATTTTTTGTAATATGAATTTTAAGAACTTGAAATTTGGAAGAATGAAGATGAAGTAAGGGAATGAGAAAGACAAATATATGACGGTCGGTGACACAAAAAGTAAAAAGTACAACAAAATAAGACTCAAATTAAGTAATATTACAATATGATGACATTTTTGTATGTCTATCCATTAATTAAAAAGTTAGAAAAAAAGGGTTTCTCAAAAGTTGGGGGGTGCCATGGACCCCTTGGTCAGGTGGGAGGTCCGCCCCTACTTGGCAAGAGCTTGTTTAATTGATTCTTTTGTTTATTAAACTTGACTCAACTTCTAACACTCCGCGCTTGCCACAAGCATATTGGAGCTGAGAAACTAGTCAGCGCTGTTAAAATCCTTGATAAATAGAGGGATAGGATGCCAGTCGCTAAATATAATTAGGGAGAAGCCGAGAAGAAATTGTTTGAGCTCAAGCTTGACGAGGTGAGAATGTCATATACACAACTACATCGTAAGATTGAGGCTCTGGAGAAGAGCCTTGCCGAGGCGCAGAGCACTCTCGTTGCTGCAACGATACGTAAGTTTAAGCAGTCAAAGAAGTATGTTGTGTTGGAATTCTTTTCATAAATTTGACCCTACCATATTGAACCTTGCACTACAATGTTTAATGTCCAAAAATAATCAATCAATTTCATTGATTGGTTAGAGAGATATAAAGTCTCTAAGGTGGGTATTTAATAAGGTTGAAAAATAGTCATAATGTGAGTTCCCACATAACTTAAGAAATAGAAACGTTAAGGGTATTTAAGTGGCCATGTGATATATCATATTTTTCTAGAAACATGTGGTGGCGTAAAGGCGCTATTAGCCCTTTTAACGCACTTCGCACGTCCGACAAATTATTAAACAGATTTCTGACCTGTTTAAATTTAAAATGTGTATGTTTATGATGTCTTTTAGTTCAAAGGTTGCACATGTTTGCAGTATTTGTCAGATTGTGACTGTTAAATGACATCTGCAGAGTCATTTAACCATCATAACTGATTGCACATATTCAAGACACCAGTTGGTATCTCTAAATAGGACTGATGGCAGACTCATTTCTCACTTGCTCTTTCTCAGATTTCTTTTTATTGATTGCAATCTGCTGTAATCAATAGTATTTCGCCTACTTTATCTTGGGAAGCAAATTTGTTTCTACGCTAAGCAGATTATAGGGGAGCAAATATTGTCTTAAGGAAAGACCGCATAACATTCGACTCTGGCTACTTTTCGGTCTCCATTACTGCCTTATTTTTTCAACAACTTAAAGACAATATTTTGGCTTACAATGAAGACTATTGTAAAGATGTTTGTGATCAATGACATCTCCAAATTGGCAAAGTTTGATGGCTCTTTTTTCAGGCGTTGGAAGAGCAAGATGTACATCTTCTTTGCAACATTAAAGATAGCCTACATGCTCACATTTCCAAAGCCTGTCGTGCAAGAAGATGAAGATCAACTAACCAAACAGACTGCTACAAAGCAGAAACAGAAGTGGGAAAAGGATGATGTCTACTGCAAGGGCAACATTTTTGGAGGGTTGTCCGACACTCTACACGACGTGTAGGAGATCAAGTATGCCAACAACACTACGAAAGAATTATGGGATGATCTAGACTGCAAGTTCAAGATAGAGGACATCGGATTCCTAATCAGTAAGTTGTTTGACTTCCACAAGGCAGATGGCGAGTCTGTTATTACTCAAATACATGAACTGCTAATGATAATGAATCTTATCATATCCGAGGGCCACTCTCGTGACGAGTCTTTTCAAGTGTTTACAATTATTTTTAAGGTAAATTACACACGACACCCCTGAGATTTGCCCTAAACTACACATGACTCTTACTAAGTATTTTTACTACAATAAGCTACACAATTTTATTTTTTGGTTAACAGAGTCAACATGATCGATAAAAAGACATTAATACCCCTCATAAACAAATAAATTTACCCAAACATCATCCCATCCCCACTGTACATCTTTCTCTCTCTCACACACGCACACACACACACAACTACAGGTCAAACTCCCCCATAAATCAATTTCCAGTCACCTTCTCCAGCACCACCAACACACATACATCATCATCACCAAACCACCACCACCCCACGGCTTCACTTCTTAACCCCTGGGCTTCACCCATATTACCACCGGCGCCATAATTGTACTTCCACTAGATCAATTTCCGGTCACCTTCTCCAGCACCACCAACAGAACCAAATCACCACCATCCCACGGATTCACTTAATAACCTCAATCACCGGCGGTGCCATAACCGCACTTCCACCGGATTAATTTTTGGTCAGCTTCTCCAGCACCACCGACACAACCAAATCACCACCACCAAATCACCTCATCACAGCACTGCCGGCTCCAACAGTGGCCACCAGTGCCAAGACCACAATCACCACCGCAACACCACCATCACCAGTCACCACCATATGCCTAATCACCAATCTGCACCGTCGATCACCTGTGCAACTCAACCGACACACATTTTTCGTCAAACTCCCCCGAAAATATTCTTCACCTCGAGATCCATAGCCATCGGTGGTCACCAATCGTCGCTGATGGATGCAACTTGTTGCCGACTTTCGTTGCCTTCGATGCCGACGGTCATCGGGGTAAATCACCCGTTCGCTGGTCGTCCTTGGTCAACGTCCACTGCCGGTGGAGGACGCCGATCTGCTTTCTCTCTCTCTCTCATTCACTCACTATTTCTCCCTTCCCTTTCCCATTCCCCTGCCCCTACCGTCCTCGTCCCCTTCTGTTTCTTTCTCTCCTAACCACAATCTTTTTTTTCTTCTTTATTTGCCTCCAATCTCTCACGAATTTTCTCCCACGAATTTCCCTGTGTATATGTTCCTTTGTGTGAGTGGCAGTGATTGGCCATTGGGCGGTGATGGCGGGCATCAGTGGCGGCGGTAGCTAGGCCTTTTGTAGTGAGAAAGAGGAGGAAGACTTAAGGGCATTTTCGGTATATCGTAATAAAACAACGTTGCCCTAATTTTTTCTCACGATGCCCTAACGAAAATGGATCTGATGTTACACAATGACAAACTACAGGGGGGAGTAATAAAAATACTTAGTAAGAGTCATGTGTAGTTTAGAGCAAACCTCAGAAGTGTCGTGTGTAATTTACCTTTATTTTTAACTTGCCTTTCACTTGGAAAGGATGTGGTAAAGAGTTAAAGCAAAAGAAGGATGCCATGACCATGCAAGAGTTGGTCAAGTACATCCAAGTTGAAGAGTATTGTCGCAACTTGGATATGCTTGAGTTGGAAGAGCACAAGTCCTCCAAGACTCTTGTAGTAGATCATGGCTTTTCTAGTGGCTCTAAGCGTAAGTTTGATGGTCAAGGTTCTGCTTCAACCAAAGGGCATGATAAGCCTAAGAAGGCATGTTGGAAGTGTGGAAAATTTGGGCATTTCAAGAAGGATTAGCAAGTGGCTAAGAGGCAGAAAAAGGACCAAGCCAATGTGGTTGACAACGAGGACTTCGTTGCGGTGGTTTTCGAAGCCAACGTGATGGGGGAAGATGAGGAGTGGTGGGTGGATTCAGGTGCAACCAAGCATATTGCAAAGAACAAAAATCTGTTCAAGGACCTCGAGCCAGTTGCGGAAGGACATCAACTCTGCATGGAAAACTCATCAATGGCTAAAGTCATTGGCAGGAACTGTGGTGTTGTATCTCTCCTCTGAAAATAAGTTGACCTTAAAAAATGTGTTGTTCGTTCCCGATGTAAGCCTCTGTTGGCAAGAGATATGTAACCAATGGCTTGTAGAAGCTTACTATTAGTAATAAAGATTCTAAATTTGCTTATCTTGTTGTTTCTTTTGATTTATGGCATTCTAGACTAGGTCATGTTAATTATGAACGCATGAGAAGTATAGTTAACTTAGGTTTAATAACTCAGCAGACTTCACCTAGTTTAGAGAAATTTTCAGTTTGCATAAAAACCTAAAATTGCCAAGAAACCCTTTAGAGAGGTTAAAAGGAAAACACAATTGTTAGAATTAGTACATTCGAACTTATGTGAGATGAAAGGTCACCTAAAGAGGGGTGGTAAAAGATATTTCATAACATTTATAGATGATTGTTCACTTATACTTACACTTACCTTCTAGGACGAAAGATGAAGCTTTTGATAAATTTGAAGTTTACAAAGCGGAAGTAGAGAATCAACTAGATCGTAAGATTAAAATTTTGCGGTCGGATATGCGAAGTGAATACCTTTTTTTGATGATCTATTTGAAACTTAAGGTATCATTCACCAAGTTACTGCTCCTTATAGTCCACAACAGAATGGTAGCCGAGAAGAAAAATAGGACCTCGCAAGAAATGCTCAATACCTTATTACTTATTTCTGATTTGCCTCGGGGGAGGGGGGGGGGGCTCTCATGACTTCTACATATATGCTTAATTGTATTCCCCACAAAATCACTAATGTCATTCCCTATGAGTTATGGAAGAAGAGAAAAACTTCTCTTGGGAACCTGAAGGTGTGGGAGTGTAGGGCATTAGTAAGGCTAACTGATCTGGAAAGACCCAAATTGGAAGAAAAGGCAATTAAATGTGTCTTCATAGGCTATGCTCAACATAGCAAAACTTATAGATTCTTAACCATGGAATCAACAGGATCCGTTAGCCAAAATATCATTTTGGAATCTAGAGATGCGAAATTTTTTTAGAATTCCCTCTAGAAAATGGAAACAAGAAGATATAGTCAATGAGGATCAAATTCACCCTACAAAAATGGGGGAAGGTGGTAAACTAAGGAGAAGTAAGAGAGTAAGGATAGGAAAATCCTATGGTTAAGATTTCTACCAATTTATAGTTGAGGAAGATAGAAATGAAGGTGATTACTCTCATGCGTATAATGTAGAACATGACCCTATGACATGTTGAGAAGTCATAACTTCTCAAGATTCTGCCATTGGCAAGAAGCCATAAATGATGAAATGGAGTCAATAATGTCAAACCAAACTTGGGTATTGACTGATTTGCCACCAGGGTTTAAACCAATATGCTACAAATGGATCTTTAAGTGGAAGCTTAAGCCAGACGGATCCGTAGATAAATATAAAGTGAGACTTGTAGTCAAGGGTTTTAAACAAAAGGAATGGATTGACTATTTCGACACATATGCTCCGGTAGCTAGACTTAGCACTATAAGATTATTATTTTCTTTATCATCTATTAACAAACTAGTTATAAATCAAACATATGTCAAGCCTACTTTTCTAAATGGCGTTTTAGATGCGGAGGTGTACATAGAACAACCGGAAGGTTTTGTACTAAAAGGTCAAGAAACAAATGTTTGTAAGCTTATCAAATCTTTGTATGGTCTAAAACAAGCTCCTAAGCAGCGGCATGAACGATTTGACCAAATCGTTCTTTCTCATGGATTTAGAATAAATGAATTTGATAAATGGACGTGGTGTGATAATATGTTTGTATGTTGATGATATGTTAATCTTTGTTACGGATTTGGATATTTTGTTAGAAACCAAATCATTTATATCTTCATTGTTTGATATGAAAGATATGGGGGAAGCCAATGTTTTTTTGGGAATGAAAATAATTAGATCCTCGGATTATATTTCTTTGTCTCAATCTCATTATATTGAGAAAATATTAAAGAAATTTAATCACGAGAATTGTGTCCCGGTTACTACACCATATGACCCTTCTATCAAATTAAGGGCAAACGAAGGAAATTTGATTCTCAGCTAGAGTATTCTAGTGCTATTGGCAGTTTGATGTATGTTATGCAATGTACCCGACCAGATATAGCCTTTGGCGGTTGGTGTTTTGAGTAGGTTTACTCATAATCCCGGGCAAGTCTATTGGAATGCGGTGTTTAGGGTAATTAAGTACCTTAAGGGCACAATGGACTATGCATTAACTTACAAGGAATTTCCTACTCTATTGGAAGGGTACACAGATGCAAACTGGATCACAGACTCGGATGAAACAAAGCCCACAAATGGTTGGATATATATCATAGGTGGAGGTGCCATTTCTTAGGGTTCCAAGAAACAAACTTTGATTTCATATTCTACCATGGAGTCCGAGTTTATTGTTTTGGTAATGGCAAGCAAGGAGGCAGAATGGCTTAGAAACCTATTAACAGAGATTCCTCTATGGCCCAAGCCAATATCTGCTATTTCTATATTTTGTTATAACGAGGCAGCGTTAATGCATGCATATAGTAAGGTTACAATGTGAAGTCTAGACATATAAGCCTTAGACATAGCTATGTGAGAGAACAACAAAAAAGTCGTTACTATTAGCTATGTGAAGTCCAAAAGAAATTTGGCGGATCCCTTTACAAAAGGCCTAGACAGAAATATAATATGGCAAACTTCTAGGGAGATAAGTTTGAAGCTCATGAAATAAGAAAGGTAACATGCACGTGAAAACCAACTAGACACTAGAGTAACCTCTAGTCTTCTAGTTCAATGGAAAAACACGTTGTATTTATAACCAAGGATGAACTAAAATATAAAGATTTTATCTTCATGTCATTTCAAGGTAGTTCATACTTGTATAGAGAACAAGAGAAGGGTGAGAATTATTTCCTAAATGAGTCTATGTCCTTAAAGGAGGGTGCAGGTCATAAGACTGCACCTTATTACATTGACCTATATGAATGCGGAAGTAGGGCTGCTTCTACGAGATTTAAGCTTGTCTCTATGGTACTAATGAAAATCCTAAGATGTAGTACAAGGCCGTAAATGTGCAGGTATTTAGAAATTTGGTTGGGAAGTTCTACACATAGTATTGATGATCAAGCACCAAGAATTCTTAGTTCAAGGCTACGGCTACTTTGAATTCTAATTGACTTCATTATCATATGATAAAGATTCAAGTCGAAAGACACCATTATCCTAGTAGGGCCTACCAAAGGATAGAGAGAGGTTCATTTTCTAAATAAGGAAATGTGATAAAATCCAATTTTGGAAAATTAGGGAGAAATTGTTGAAAAGTTTTCATAAATTAGACCCTACCTTATTGACCCTGCACTACAAGGTTTAATTTCCAGAAAGAACCAATCAATTTCATTGATTGGTTAGAGAGATATATAGTTTGTTTGATAACGCAATTAAGCACTTACAACTTAAAGTTTTCAATGATTATCAATTAACTGTTTTTTATAACGTTAAATCTTGTATCACTTAAAAAATTAATTCCTATAAAAAAAACTAATGTTGGTCACTTAATTCTAAGTGAGAAGGTTAAAAGTTATTTAACATAATTTTACATAAAAAAAATAATTACCACCATGATACCGCCTTAATTAATTTGCTAGCAACACCGCCTCCACCATAATTATTATTTCCTTTTACTACCACCACCACAATTACCACGACCCAGTCACTATCACCGCCACCACCACCACAAGGACACCGCCACCTCCACCATACTGTCGTTGTTGTCACCACATTCATTTTCGCCAAAATTATCTAAAGATCCATCACACTACAACCACTGTCATGACTGTCATGTCGCCGCCTATCGCTATCATCACAATTACCAACACCACGTCTTCACGCACCATTACTAGCACCATTGACACATTTTCACCGTCGCCGCCACCACTACCACTATTACTCCAACGTCACTGCCACCACCACCACCACCAACACGATTTTAGCCCTCCAAAAAAAGTTATAAAGTACATAAACAAATGCATAATTTTGGTAAAATGGATAAATTTGTAAATAAATAATTTTCAGACATCTGCTTTTGATTTACCAAACATGTTAACTTATTTTTCAGTAAAAATTCAGTCATTTAAAGTTTTCCGTTTTACGAATTCAGCGCTTAACTTTTTCAGTACTTAAATTTTAGTTTTAGCAAACAGCTCCATAGTCTCTCTAAGGTGGGCATTTAATAAGGTTGTGGTTCCCACATAGCTTGGAAAATAAAAATGTCAAGGATATTTAAATGGCCATGTGACATACTATATTGTTCTAGAAACAAATAGTATGCATGGCATGCACTCGCAGGTGCGGTGCACCGCACCACGCGAGCGCGCGCTCGCAGAGGCAACGTATTGGCGCTTTTAGGTGCACGTGAGCATCGTCACTAGAAGCCCTCGTCCCGAGTTCAGCCTTAACTTTTGGCGACAAATTCACCCTGTAAACTTCAGTAAGTATTGACTTTTGGACTGAAATAGTATGACTGTTGGTGAATTAAACAGATTTCTAACCTGTTTAAATTCAAAAGGCACCTATTTTGGTGTCTTTAGTTCAAAAGTTTCACCTGTTTGCTATATCTGTCAGATTGTGACCGTTACATGATATCTGCAGAGTCATTAAGTGTCACAACTTATAGCACTTGTTCAAGGCACCTGTTGGTCTCTGTAAATAAGGTTGATGGCAAACTCATTTCTCATTCTGAATTTTGCTCTTGCTCTCTCTGTCTCTCAAATTTATATCTATTGATTGCAATATGTTGTAATCAATAGTGTTTCGTCTGTTTTATCTTGAGAGACATATTTGCTGCTAGCCTGCTACCCTAAGCATATTATAAAGGAGCAAGTATTGACTTAAGAAAAGAGAGCATAGCATTCGACTCGGGCTACTTTTCCGTCTTCGTTACTATCTTATTTTTCCAACATGTTGCTGCTTGAAAACTGAGACTACCGCCTTTCATTATGCTTCAACACAGCAACAACAAAGATATGACCAGAAAAACTCATTAACGGATATAACCGAGTTTAGCCATCTCTTAGCCACAATGGTTGCAACTGAACATGAAGAGCTCAAGAAGCTCCAGGAGGCTCACCAACAAGCTTTACTCAACAAGTTTTGGTGAGTCCATCACCCTCAATAGTGTGTAGTGGGTCGGCTGAATCGTCTGGAGCTCAAGGCACCAACGATGGGGCAGGAGACGAAGTGCTTAGGAGTCCTAGTGAACAATAGAGCACTTCGGTTTAGGCTTCTTATTTTGTTTTTCATTTCACGGCCACAAAGCTCCCCATCCTCTCTTAGTGAGAATTACTCCTAATCAGCCAAGTTGAACAACTCTTTTAATTTAAGTTTAAAGGCCTTCCCAATCTGGAGAGAGAGTTTCCCAACGGCTTCTTCGGAGGTTGAGGATACCATCCTACAAAGAACCACGTCACCGACTCATTTCTGGGCCGTATCTTGGAGTCGAACTATGGGGCGACCCATTGTTCATGAGACATCATGCGAATAGTGGCTTGATCACGAGATTCTTCTTGGAGGTCCAGATTGGCTCGCAGGTCACCATTCTTCTGCTTGGCAATGAACGTTGTTACATGAAGAGATGGTACACCAATATCCTAAGGTATGATTGCTTCCATTCCACAAGTAAAGAGGAGTTTCCGCGTGGTCGTACAATATGCTCATAATATCTTAGGAAGCGCATCAACTCGAAGGCCTTTAATTAGTCGTGTCAAGCTTCTTCTTGAGACCTTGCAGCAAAGTGTGGTTTGTCACCTCGTTTTGCCAGTTACACTAGGGATGCGCCTCAATGGTGAACCGGTGCTAAATCAAAAGGTTTGAACAAAAAGTTTTGAATTTTGAGTTATCAAACTGCTAGAAATTGAGGACACGAAGAATGCCAAAACGACATATAACCATTTGCCAAAAGAAATCATTGCATTTGTGCTCGGTTATCGTGGCAAGTGCCTCACCTTCCACCCACTTGGTGAAATGGCCAGTAATGAACATCCCCTGTCTAGTTCCAGGTGGAAAAGGCCCAAGAATGCCCATTTCCCACCCAAGAAAGGGCACGGGGCTGACTCTTCAGGCGACGAGAACAAGAGCCTGGTGTGGTACAAGAGAGAACAGTTGATGCTTATCGCGTCTCTGAGTGAAGGCATCTTTCTGCGTAGTAGGCCAACAGTACCCCTTACGCAAAACCTTGTATGGGAGAGGTTTGCCCCGTAAGTGTTATGTGAGTGTTATCCACAGATACCTTCATGAACCTCACAAAGTGCATATTCAGCTTAGGAGGGAGTAAGAAAATGCAAGTGCACATTCAGTATGAGGCAAGTACGTAGAGCGAAAGACCTTTTGTAGAGTATGTCATGGACAACAACATGATGACTTAAGCATAGCAAGCCTCATACTTGTCACTTCGCAAGGTTCCTGGTGTGGTATAGAAGAGAAGCGTTGACACATATCACATTTCTAACTGAATTCTAAGGCATCATTCACATAGAATGTCACTAGTATCTTGACACAAAACCTTGTATATGAAGGCCCTGCCCCCAATGTGTTATCCACAAATACATTCGTGAACCTCACAAGGTGCAGATTTGGCCTAGGATGAAGCAAAACAACGCAAGTACAATAGAGTGAAACAATGTTTGTAGAGTAAATCATCCACAATGGCATAAGGAGACGAGCATGGCCCAACTTTGCAAGCCTCATTCTTATCACTTGGCAAGTTTCCTGGTGTGGTATGTGAGAGAATCGTTGACACTTATCAGATCTCTGAGTGAAGTGTAAGGCATCTTTTATCATAACAGGCCAGTAGTATCCCTGATGCAAACCCTGTATGCTAGAACCCTACCCCTTAGTGTTGTCCACAGATACCTTCATGAACCTCACAAACTAAATATTCAGCCTAAAATGGAGTAAGACCATGAAAGTGCGGCAGAGTGAAAGACCCGCTGTAGAGAATATCATCCATAATGGCGTAACAAGATTATCGTAACCTAATTTTGCAAGCCTTGTCCTTATCACTTGGCAGGCTTCAGTAATCTAAGTACGCCTTGATAGGGTCCAGCAAGGAATGACCCTTGCCACGTATATTAGCTCAGTCTGAGGACTAATAATCTGCTCATGGGAGCCCGAGATAAACAGTGCAGTGAAGGTCGAAAGTCCAGAAAGGCAAGTCGGGAAAAAGCATCAGTCTGCAAATTATCTGAGGGATTAATCTGCTAAGTTCTGACTTGTTTGAACATTTGAATTACCTATTGTGCCTTATAGAGTCACTCATTTTCCAATTCCTAGCTTCATACGCGCCTGAAAGTTGTTTGACCATAATTTGTGAATCATTGAATGCCTACAGGGAAAGAGCTCGCATAGTCTTCGCCAAGAGCATCCTAGCAGCGAGTGTTTTATACTCGACTTCATTATTTGAGGCCAGAAAATTGCATAGAGACCTTACTCCATGACCAAGTCATCAAGTCCTTTAAGGATGAGCTAGGCTTTGCTTCCACTTTCATTTGAGGAACCATCAACAAAGCGTGTCCAAGTTAAGGGGGGTCAGTGACAGGCTCGTCAATAAGGACGTCATTGAAGGGAACATTCAAAAAGGTGCATTCCACAATGAAATCCACCAAAGCTTGCTCTTTGAGAGAAGAAAGAGTACGTATGTATGTCGAACCCAACAAGCTCGATGGACGATCCAACAAGTCGATCTCAGAGGTCGAGTCTTTGCAAAATGGGTCGCAAAGGCTTGTCAGCAAGGACGACAATCGTACGTGACTCAAGTATAGTCACATCTTGCAAGGAACTAACTCTAAGAAGCGCAAAGACGAGCTTTCATGTTAGGATATCAGAGTTCAGCTCTTTGGAGGACTTGGCTAGCGTAGTAGATTGGCCACTATACCGCCGAGCTCTTTCTTTCACTGCTAACGCCAAAACCGCCTTGACACTTTATATCAACTCAAACCCTCTATTCAAAAAAAATTAGCAGTGTCTCGATGAAAATATGCCTTCTAGGTGAGTGAGAAGCTGTATCTCCATAGGTTGATTGTCTCAACGCCCCTTCCTCTTCAGCAACAAGTATAGCGGCGCATCAAGCTCCAAAAGCAGTGTCAATCAGCAGTCAGTTATTCCGGAGCTTCACCCTCCTTTACTCAATGACAGCACCTGGCGTGGCTGCTTTTGGTATAGTTTATGCTCTCTCAGAATTGTCTTCCATGATCTCGCGCTAGTTGAGTCTCCTACAGTGAGGTTGGGAAAAAGCTTTTCGCCTAGGAAAAGTTTAGGAAAATGTGGAGGTTCAACCAAAGACATTATAAGAGCATCAAAGGACACCTAAAACTCACTAGTCCGCTCGAAGTTCTTCAAACGTTGAGGCCTTTAAAGAAAAGGAGACATCTCTTTGAAGGCTTCAAAAGAAAAGGTGAACGAGCGCATCAATCCAATTATACCTGGGGGGTCTATGTCTTGTCTGATTGGCTCAGTTCCGCGATGAGAGACCATGAAGCGAAGGAATTTCCATGAGTGAACACCGAATGCTCATTTATCAGGTTTAGTTTTATTTCATATCATAGATCACATCAAAGCATAACTGGAGGTCCTGAGGGCAGAGGCTCTAAGACTAAATGATCATGTCGTCAACATAAAACTCCATCTTCAGACCTATCAATGGCTTAAAGATCTTATAAACCAAATGTTTAGGTCAGAAATGTTTGGGAAAGCTAGTTTTAACGTGAAAAAAATGACCAAAAAGGGCATCAAAGAACAAGATTGTCAAATATTATCTAGTAACAAAATTGTCAAAATGAGCAGAAAATTAAAATTTCCGGCTATTTCTTACCCATTTGTGCAGTCACATCCCTATAAAAGTTTCTCCCAATCAATCTGGCTACGCATAAGGTGAAGCCCTAAAACAAACAATGTTTCTCAAAAAGTGTTTAAAACCATAAACCACACTTTTTTTGGTTTATGGTTTTTAATACATTTTATGTTTTTTGGGAGGTGTTGGTTTTTTAAGTCATAAAACACAAACCCGTTTAAAATGGGGTTGTTGAGGTGGAAGCAGGTATAATAGGAAGGTAAAGCCGATTGCTCCAAAATGCTTTTGAAATGCTCATGATATGCTTGTGACCAAAGGAGATAAATTAATCAACTAAAAGGAACTATTTGCAAATTTCCTATTCCAACTTACAGCATGATGTGCTTTTGACCAACAACCAACGCTGGACTTCATTGTTATTTGGACTCCCATCATTTTCATATAATGTATCTGGACGCCATTATCCTCATCAGCAGCAGCAGACCACCTTAGGCCAGCAATTTCAGGTAATAACATATACAAGATTAATCCTGTCAGTAGAGAATGTATGTTTGTATCCACTTAACAACCCCAACCGCCCGCCCAAAGACGAATGTATATTTCACGTAAAATCCTGCCTTCTTCAGAACAAATTGGCCTCCCATTTTATCTTCGGGTAGCATGCATCCAACCACAGTAGTGACTTCTTTACAATCTGCTTTTTCATTGGCGTGTCAAGTCTCAAGTCTCAAGTTATATCCCTTTTTGTACAGCAATGAACAGAACTATAAATATGGGAGAAACGAGAAAGGCGATATACGGGAGGGCTTGACTAAGTGCACCTTTGCTTTCATCAACTTCAGCTTCCTTGAGAATGTAGTTTCCGTTGTTTTTCAAAAATGCTTCAAAAAAGTTTTGGTAGCCCATGCTTGTTGAAGACAGGCTTGAACTCCTAACCTTCATCATTTCCATGGCCTGCCATCAACCACGTGATTTCAATTGAAAGCCTCGCCTATTTGGAAGAGAACAGTTTGCATACACAAGAAAAATGTGATGTATTTGCATACATCTGGTAGCTGCATGGGCACACTTTCTAGCCCAAGGCAACAAAGTCTAAAAAACGATATTGTCATTTTAGACCCTGTTTGTTTCGCTGAAAACAGCTTACAGATCAAATAAGTTTTCAAGACAATAACAGCTTCCATAAATTAGTTTTGGGTGGCTGATATTTATGGTGCCCACTCTCTTCTCCCTTTACACCCCTTCCCACATCCACCACTCGCCCACCCACCCACACCCCACCCAGCACCCCACTACCATTTTTATCTAACCCAGCAAATCACCCATCACATTTTATCCACCACTCATACGCATCGCCAACCCTTCAACCCAACCCCAGAACACAAACTCGTCAAGATAACCCAATTAACAACCACCACCCCAGCCCACCCCCACACACAAGTAAACCACGCACCACAAATTGACTCATAAGTTAAATGAGATGTACTTCTACACTGGCATTGCAATATCCCCGTGAGGTGATTGCCTTATCCGTCATCTTCTTCCTTGCCAGTAAAGGTTAGTTATACAGACTTGCCATAGGAGCTGATGGAGTTGCTACCCCGTATACGATGCTCGGTGAAAACATTACAACATGAGAGTCATTCGTAGGGATCTGAAGATTCCCCAGAAAAGGACTTGGGGACTTAAAATCCATAAGTCATGTTAACCAATTTGGGCACCAGTCATCGGAATATGAAGAAAAAGTTTTACAAGAAACAAAGAGGGCCTTAGATGCGTATGACCCTGACAATCAGTAACACACAAAATGTGATATATGCATGCTTAAATTATCCTTGGTTACATGGCTAATAAAAACAGGAATTTGAACTCAAAGTCTGACCATGTCAGGGACGTTATACCTTCTTAGAACCCACTGGCCCAAGTTGAATGAATAAATGAATTCCTATTCTGTAAAAAGTATTCCCTCTTAGGGTGGGTAGGGCCGATTTACATTTACCTGGAAACCAAAGACGAACTGCCTTGCTTTCTTGCTCACTCGAACATTTGGGTGAGACTGAAGTTTCTCATACATTACTCGAGCTTCATCGGATCTGTCACCATATAGCGGCTAAATTAATAACAATTTGACTGACTTGTGATAAATTTCCTAAGCTGTACCACTATTTTTGTTCAAGCTTTTGCAACTTATTCAATGTAGTACACCTGTTGACAATACAGTAGATGTTGCAACAATGCTACTTTACAAGCCTTTCACTAAAGCAATCTTTTCAAAAACATATCTGAAATAGTCGTAACATCATTTCTGCTGACTTCAACAAGTAAGCACTGTGAACTGTTTTAGAATTATAAATCTGGATGGTATGGTTTCCCTTTTTGCCATGCATAAACTAAACCAGAACCTTTCAATCAGAGTGCTATTTCAACCAGGTTCTGGAGAGCCATGTATAATATGAGGTTCCAGAGTTACTAGTACAGAAGGATTTTGGATGGAGCAGGAGAGAGTACGACATCCTGGTGATATTTTACTGGAAGCTTGATGAGCCAATTGATTAACGTATCTTGCGGGTACTTTTTTATTTTTGATAAGTTTCATCTTGCATTTGCTGCTATAACAGAACTCATTCCATGAATTTATTGACAAGAGAATATATCACGCCTATCTGCCTTTATTGAATTTCTCACATTTGTTGCTAACCAACAAACTACGCAAACATCTTGATATGGGTGTCGAAGGGAAGTAGGGAACCATTAAATATGAGAGAGAGACGAATTGAATAAACCAGGTTGATAAAGCAAAGAAGTGTATCGAAGCGTTGAGTGATTGCTATATTCCGATCAAGTTGAAGGAAAAGCTTTGTAGGACAGCTGTAGCTATGCTGTATGAATCAGAAAGTTGAGCCACTACGAAGCAACACAAAGAAGACGAGGGTAGAAGAAGATGCAGATGCTTAGCCTGATGAGCAACAATGAAAGAAATGATAGATAAGAAATGCGACATTAGTAAGGGGGTGGGATCAACTGCGGAAAAGATGAGGGAGCATAACTTAAACATAGGCCTTAAAAAGCACCGTCAGAAGTAACTTGTGATAGGTTGATGGGTTAAGAAGAGGCAGGGGTAGAGCACAAATGACATGGATAGAAGTAGTGAGAAAGGGCTTGATTGCAAGAAAAATATCAAATGACAACACTCTGGATAGGGGAATATGGAAAAGAAAATGGGAATCACATGGCCTTTCCTAACAAATTTGAGTTTACTGAAAGTTGAGAAGACTAGTTAACACTAGCTGCATTGTGAACAAGAGACTAGCAAATGCAGCATGTGAAGATTTTTTGAATGATACTGTAGATAGCAGCAACAATAGCTAGGAAGAACACTTTCAAGTCCAAAACATGCAATGAATCTATATCAGTCTATAAGTTAAAAACAGTGCACAATTTAGGCCATTTACAAGTAATAAACATCTGAGAGATTTTATGGTGAAAGAATGTTTAAATACCTGCTCAGTGAATCTTGACATATAGACCACTGCAAAGCAGCTAACCCATGGAGTTCACTCTGCATAGAGAATAAGCAGAAACTAGATAAGAATGACCTGGAGGAGAACCAAGAGCATAACAAACCTCTATACATACTAATTATACCAAACTGATTGTCAGTTTATTTCATGTCATGTGCAATTAATTACCGGAAAATATTTGAAGGATAGTATAGCACAAACACTGAAAACTATGCTTTGTTGGAGAAAAAAGGTCACTTACTTTCTACACACAAATTTGGAGGAGAGAATACATTCATTCCACTTGATCCAATATGGTTAGAGTTGATGAGTTTATGGAGCGTCTAAAAGAAAATCCAACCCTACAATGACCAGACCATTCACTCCACTATGCACACAGTAACTACACCACTATTTAACTTCATAAACACACAAGTAATGCATATGTAACATAAGACCACTAACACATTACTAATACACCCCTAGCATATTATTACTGCACCACTAACACATGACTTATGACCTATAGCATGCCACGATACACTAATTGAATTAGTAACATGCAACTGAAAATGAAATGATCAAGGTTATAACTATATTTCAATAGCCCTCCTTAAACTTGATTTTTGACTCCAAGCAAACTTCTCAATTTACCAAATGTCTCAACTTTGAGGGGCTTGGTGCAAATATCAGCAACTTGGTCACATACTAGAGCTCCAGCTCCTTCATTGTATAATACAGTGATACCTTGTCATAATATGCTTGCTTCGATCATGGAACGGCCAATGCTATTGTCAATTTGTTGCCGATGAAAACTTTGGTTGACTCTCCTTGTGAAAGAAAGAAGCTCCTTCAACAAATATCTAAGCCAAACAGCTTGACAAACACATTATGTGTTGGCGATATATTCAGCTTCACAAGTCGAAAGTGCCACATAGTTTGCTTTTTCGAACTCCATGTAAAGAAAACAAACTCGGTGGTCCTCTTTCTATCATCTAAATCTCCAGCCCAATCACCGTCACAATAACCCAAAAGATTGAACTTGTTAGAAGGAGAAGAAAACAAACCAAACTCAACCGTAACTTTGAGGCAACGAAGAATTCTTTAGCCGCTTTCATATGAGTCATGGGAGGAGCTTCCATGCAGTGATTTATAAGCCCAACTCCAAATAAATTGTCTGGTCACTTGTACATGTCAAATACCGCAAGCTTCCCTCTAGGCGTTCGAAAGAGTTGGATTTACCTTCACTCCAAAAAATTTCTTTGATAACTTGGTTCCACATTCCACCGGGTGCTCACGTGGTTAAAACCATCTGTCTTGAACTTCTTTGGCATACCTTTCTTAGGAAATGGAAGTTCATCACCTTTTTGCTTCACCTCAATGCATAGGTAGCAAGGCATAAGCCCGATGTCTGTCATCTCAAACTCTTGAACAATTGCATTTTTTAACTCC
This sequence comes from Escallonia rubra, assembly GCA_033065855.1. Classification (NCBI taxonomy): domain Eukaryota; kingdom Viridiplantae; phylum Streptophyta; class Magnoliopsida; order Escalloniales; family Escalloniaceae; genus Escallonia; species Escallonia rubra. The sequence continues at coordinate 94,317 of JAVXUO010002105.1, forward strand.
TTAAACATGCTTGGATTAATCCCTGTGAAAATTAAGTCATCCACGTACAATCAAACAAGAAATATATCTCAATCGTCATTTAGTTTTATGTTAAGAGCATGCTCATGAGGACACTCGAGAGATATTATTTCGTTCAACCCGCACAATTATTTTATCAGCTTTATCTTCTTCCCCTTCCCATTGGTTGCTCAACACACATCTTCAAGAAAGTCAAAATGCCCATTTCACGTCCATTTGATGGATTTTCCAACCATTTTGTGCCGCCAAAGCAATAATAGAAATAACGGTTTCCAATTACGCAACGGGTGCAAATACCTCATCATTGTCAATGTCGTGTCATTGGTTATAGCCTTCAGCAACCAACCTTGGTTTGTACCTCTTCACTTCGCTGCTTGCATTCTTAGCTTTATACACCCATTTGACTCCAATTGCTCTTTGGCCATTCAGAAGGATGGATAGCTCTCATGTGTGGTTCTTTCCAATGCTTGAATTTCTTTACCCATGGGAATTCACCATGTTTTCCTTTCAGCCGCTTCCTCAAAAGCCCAAGGTTCACTATCACCAAAAAGACAGAGTCAAATCACAAATTCTTTGAGTTACCTCTTTAATTTCCTAGTACATGGGCTGATGGTTTCTTGTGCAACATGGTGGACTTTCAATTGAAGTGGGTGAAGCTTGCTCTTGTGAGGATACTTGCGATGACGCTGGAGAAATCACCCTTACCACGTTGTCATCTTCTTGCTCCTCCCTTCGAAAAAAGGGAGAATATTGTAGCCTTCCTGTGGAGTATTCAGTTCCCATGCACTTTCTTCATCAAAAGCCATATCTCTACTGATGATGATATTGCCATTAAAAGGTGTGACAAACCTTATCACCCTTTTTGTACCAAAAAAAAGATATTGCCATTAATTACGTTGTAGAGCTTGTAGCCTTCGATCTCAATTCATAGCCAATGGAGACGTGCTATGCTTTCCATGCCATGCTTCTTGTGGCAGCAATGCTACCAAATACCTCAAATGAGAGATAGTATTCTCCTTTCCATGCCATGCTTCTTGTGGGGTCTCACTTGAACGCTTCTAGTCTTGCATCGGCTTAACCAACTAAACCGCACTGGTAACAGCTTTCGCCCAAAGCTCTCCAGGCATTCTTTAGTCTTTAGCATACTGCGGGCCATGTTGAGAATATTTATTCTTCCTCTAGGATACGCCATTTTATTATGATCAACTTAAACTGTTAAAAAGTAGCGAATTCCATTTTCTTTCAGAATAATTTTTAGAAGCATTTAATGTGAAATTGCCTGCTCTATTGGATTATAGCCTTGACATCATATCCATTTTCTTTTTCAACAAGATCCTTAAGTTTCTTGAAAACATCAAACATCTCTTGTCTTTCTTTAAGAAAATAAACCAACATTGAAGAAAAAATTTGTTAATTCGCCTCCACTATCGGATCTTATAGCCTTGATATCATGTCCACTTCCTTTTTCAATGAGATCCTTAATTTTCTTGGAAACATCAAACATCTCTAACCTTTTTTGAAGAACATAAACCATCAAGGAAGAAACAATTTGTGAATTCGCCTCCTCTATCGGATCTCATAGCCTTGACATTATATCCACTTTCTTTTTCAACAAGATCCTTAATTATCTTGACAACATCAAAAACCTATCAATGAAGAAAAAATTTGTCCTCACCAAGTGAAGGTGGGCTCATTGGCTTGCACGCATCCAAACGAACAAGTTGAAGCGACTGAATTGGCTTCTTTGGAGAACTTTTTCGGAATTGCTTGCCAAATAGACATCCCTCACAAAGCTAATCATTCTAGAGAAAAATTTTACTCCACCAAAATGTAAGTGCACGACACTTTATAATGGTATAAGATAAAGCCAAGATGAATAGTTAACCCGAGTCCTCAAATATTAGAGAGACCACTTTGAATATGTACCACAAACATTTAGTTTCATGTCATAAGAACTTTAGCAACCAAATTTCCAAATGAGCCTTCATGAAAAGATTGATTCTTCATGAAAAGATTGATTTTCTATAACAATATCATACCTTCTTGTAAGAGTTGTCCTAAGCTCACAATATTGTTCTTCATGTGAGGCAAATAATACACGTAGGAAAAATATTGGTGCCCACCATTCTTCAAGTGAATCAAAATGTCACCTTTCTCTGTTATCGAAATTCAAGATGAGTCGCCAAAAGTGACTCTGAATTCCCTGACTCGTCAATCTCTACAAACATACGTTTGCTTCGAATCGACACATATGGTTACTAGCACCGGTGTAAAGGCACAAGTTCTTTTCGCCACTTTCTTGTCCTTGTATGCCAATAGAAAAGTATGCTCTATTTCTTCAATTTTGTTATTATCGCCACTTTCTTCATTTCCTCTTCGACATCTTAGCATCATATCAAGATTCCGAAGCATAATGACCTTGATAGGAACAAATGTAACATTGAACCTCGGATTCGTCATACATCCTTTTGGAATAATTGCCTCTTTCACGACCTCGTACTTGTTTTGAGTTTTGGCCTCTTCTTTCTAACTGTTGTCGGGACAATAATTGCCTCCTTTTCCTTGCCCACGACCGCGACCACGTCCTCGTTTACATCCCTTGACCTTTCTAACGTCCTTCTAGCTTTCTCGCTTTTTCCTCAATAAAAGCGTTTTTTTTTTAGCACGTGGTCCAAAGGCTCTTTCTTTTTTTCGGTTACCCTTGCTTCATGTGCTTGCAACGATCCCATGAGTTAAAACAACGGTCATGGAGTATGCATCTTTAGCATCTTTGATGGCTGCAGCAATGTAGTCAAATTTGGAATCTAGTTAATAGAGGATTTTTTTTTTTTTCTACCAGCTCGAGCTTCATTCAAATCGTCAACATTTCTCTTCTTTTGGTTTGCAACGGCCAAAACTCTAAGTAGTCAGGAACTAATTAGGATTCATTGATACGTAAGGCTTCAAAATCGCCTCTAAATTTTTGAAAACGAACCTTCTTCACTTTCTCCATTTTCACCATGAGAAGTTTGGAGAATCTTCCAAGCTTCCTTGGAAGTAATCGCATTAGCAATGTTATGCAAGTTCGCATCATCCAAGCATTGATGGATGATTGCAAATACCTTCTGATCTTTTCTTTCAAGAGGCTTATAAGGCCTCCTTTTGAGGAGCACTTATAATATGAATCTCTCTCTCTCTCTCTCTCTCTCTCTCTCTCTCTCTCTCTCTCTCTCTCTCTCTCTCTCTCTCTCTCACACACACACACAAACACGCACACACGCCCCATAAATCTGGTGCTCTGGTACCACCTTGTTGGAGACAAAGGGTCGCTCACTCTCTCTCTCTCTCTCTCTCTCTCTCTCTCTCTCTCACACACACACACACACACACACAAACACGCACACACGCCCCATAAATCTGGTGCTCTGGTACCACCTTGTTGGAGACAAAGGGTCGCTCACTTTCTACAGTCACAAACTTGGAGGCAATAGAGAATAAATTAAGATTATACTTTCCTTCCACTTAATCCAAAATGGTTGGAGTATACAAGTCTACAGTCTACAGGGGGTCTAGAAGTACTCCCAACCTTACAATTAACACACCACTCACTCTACTGTCCACACAATTACTAAACCATTACTCAGCTTCATAAACACAAAACTAATGCATTTGCACATATGCACCATTAACACATTATCAAAGACTATTGTTACATTTCTATGGTTACAAGGAGTCCACAAGTAGCTATGTTGAACTCCTAACACCCAAAAAAGGGTATGAGCAACACTTCTTTCTTGTACTTATATCACCATCTTATATGTTTTTGTTGCTTTATTATCGCTTTGAAATGAAGCAACTTCTATATGTAAAGAATGTAAGTAACGTAAAACCCTACTAAACCAAGGGAATAAATGAAAACTCATGTACCCCCATCTTCGGTCTCTGGAAAATAGACGTAGGCGATAGGATACTTAGACAGGTAATTAAAGCCGAGACTCTTATCAGAGTCCACGTCATTATGTAAATGAAATAGGATACTGATTACAGGTATCTAAACCCGAGACTCTATTGGAGTCCACGTAGCCATACATTTAAAATCACCAGATCCTAAGGTCATGATTGCCTGCCAAAGTCAATTTCAAACAGCATTCAACGAAAATATGTTATACAATAATGGGGAATGACCACAATTCTGTGTTTCACATTAGCAGTTACTCTGATATCTTAAGCTGTCATAGATTAAGCCAAGCATATAAGATGCTGCTTTTAACGGCCAAGGAGAGACAAACCAACGAGATAAAAATTGTGGTGCACCATCACCAAGTGCACAAAGAAACCTAGTGGCAAATAAGTGAAAAGCGTATGTAGATCGTGCCACATGCAAACGGGAAGATAATGGACCCAAAATGTATATCATGCTTTAAGACCATGAAAACCTAAAAGCCAAACCAAGCTGACTAAGTTCAGAACGGTTTGGTAAGTTACCGTCCAGTGCAAGTTAGTAAAGACAAAAAAAAGGTTTTGATTTCGGTTGTAGAAATTGAATTGGCTTACTTAAAGAAAGAAGAAGAAACCAGGTATATTACATATATAACTACATATGACTCCCCACCCCAAACCAGATACTATTCTTCACCCAATGACTCATCCACCTCCCCAGAAATTTTCTCTTTCAACAAGTAGTGGTCAATGGGCTTAGCCATGGTTTGTCAGAGCCATACAACAACTTCAAATTGCCGCGAGTTCCCTTTCACCAAATCCTCAAACCTGCTGGGTCTTTGCAAATGAATACTGTGTGAAAAGGACTCTAATTTTTGGTGTCACCAGCTCGATACAAATCATTGGTTTACCCTTGATCACAAAGAAACCCTGATTCTGAGAGAAATATTGAAGAGCATTTAAAATGTCACCGCTTTATTGGATACAATCTTTAGAACAAAAGGGTATGTGATTCATATAGCAAGAGTTGGATTGATTTTGCGGTTAGTATCACTCTTTATTGGCGTTCTTTAATTCTAGAAAATATATCATTAACTCATTAAGTAACTTGCATATATACAGACACTGAATCCTTCTGACAAAAATTTGATAAGCAATTATCTATCAATCTATCATTCTACCATTCAGTTAATATTTCCTCTTAGAACCATAAACTAAATTTTCGGGAGCCTACATCTTGTCAAGAAAAAGTAGGAAACGGACAGTCAAAGATCTTATAGGTTATATTACTGAGGGTGCCAAGGTACGCGGCCCACTTCCCTTTCCTTACAAGTGAAAGTATCCTAACTTCGCAATTCCAAAATGATTTCTGCTCCAACATAATTAAATACGTAAAGATGCGAGAGGCTCCGCGCCTGCGCCTTGACGCAACAGTTTCCCTAGAGACGTCCTCTTCACAATACCAGGGTTAAGATCGGCTACCCCTTTGATGTATGAAAAAACAAACATGCTATCAACATAGAGTCAGATGGTCCTTCCGCACTTAGCGTACATGTACTCATATATATCAATAGAGGAATACCTTAAATGGCAACTTATCCATAACTTTTTCGTAAAAAGGTAATGCTTCCTTAAGCTTCCCAAGATCCATCAATGAGTCGCCATCCTGCAAAGCCTAGTACAGCACTGTAGTTTGTAAGAAACTCGTCTCAAAGTAAAAGATGGATGTAGAAAAGGCCATGTCCACACTGAAGCATACATTTTGACATTCAGCTTTCAGCTGCGGATCAATGTTTAAACCAATTTGGCTCTTGTAGGCAGCAATGAGTTGTCTTGTGCGCTTTTCTTTAGCAGCCTTATCTTTTTCTGTTTCCAGCACATGCCCAGGCTGAATAGTTCTTCCTCCGCCATACTGTACATTAGAGGAAAAATGGGTGTGATCAAATAATTTTAAGTAAGAACTGGCTCCACTATGCTGTGCCCACAAATAGAAGGAAGAAGAGGGAGGGAGGGAGAGGGAGAGAGGGGGGGGGAGAGAGAGAGAGAGAGAGATAGAGAGAATTCAAAAAGAGGCATCTTCTATGAGTCCCAGAGTTTATTAGGCAAACAAGTTAACCAAGAAAGCTGACTTGTAACCTTGTCAAGACTCGAGCTAGCAATCTTCTTTACTTTCTTTTCATTTTCCCCTTGTTTCGTGTTCCAGAGAAGAATGATGGGATGTTGCTGAGGCCAGAGGGGATCCCACAAGAAGCACAATCTCTTCTCCAAAAGTAACCCGGAAGTGATAACTAGTTGGTGATTTAACGTAAATGGTGCCTATAGACACCTTGTTTTCATCAGCAAGGCCTTTCGCAGATTACAGTCCTTTGAGCTTATCTTCAAGATCTAATATACTAGTGATTTATAGAAGAGGAGTTCCATTCATGCAGTTCAACAGCAATTCTAAAAGCCCTTGCTTTTATGACTTTGATCTTCTCCTAAATAACTTAAGAGCAATAGTCCGTTTGTCAATGTAGGTTGCAAGCTATTGCTCTATTTGCAAATTTCTTTCCATTAACTATTTGTTTTAACAAGATTGTTTCCTGTTTTATAAGTATTTCCCTGGTTTTGTCTTCAGTAAAGTGATATTAAGAAAATTAGTATTGAATGGACCAGGAATTAGAACAATATCAGTAAACATGTTAAATATCATGCTACTTATTAGCTCTTGAGAGTTCGGCAACGAACTCTTTCATGATTCCTTAACAGCGATATTTTGTATATTTATTTTTGTCTATTACTTATAGCACAATGACCTACAAAGAGTAACTTTATTGGCACTTTCGTATGCATTTCTTCTCTGGAATATAACTGAATCCTGCTGACAGTCTATAATTGTAAGTCATACATCTTCAGTCTTCATTTTTCTTGCTCAAATTTATGCACAGGAGCCTATTTTAAGTCACCAGCATGCTGGCATTCGGTGGTCAGACCGAGAAGAATCCCTCTAATTGATTTAAAATCGCATCTATCTTGAAGAGTGTGTAACAAAAAAGAAAATTTATAATGTGATAATAAGGAAACATATATTTTTCCCACCAAAAATACAATCAACGGACTTGTCCGTGCACGTGTGAGTGTGCGTATTTTTTCTTCTTATGAAGCCGAGATATTTTAAGGTTTACTTGAACCTGTTTGTGGCAAAAACATGTGTTTTAATTCATCTACATGTATGTAAATCAGAAAAACCTGCCCCCAACATGTACACCGTGCATGCAACAATTCCGCGACGTAAAAGGTGAAAAGCACATAAAGTCTTCCTCTTTTCTAATCACCAAGAATCAGAAGATTTGGCGTGCCCCGTCCAAAGCAGGAAGATAACATGGAACAAAGAGAATCGGCAAGAAGTGCCCTTAATAGAAGATCATAGCCCTAACAACAAAGAAAGTGTAGCAAAAAAAAAAATTCCTGCAGTCAACTTGTTTTTGCTTGCAATTCTGAATGATTAGTAGGCTGCGCCAATTGACTCAAATTATGTTTCACGGTATATATAGTTGAACAAGTAAATCTCGTTAATCTCCCCTGCAATGACTCAGAATGTCATGTAAAGTTTCAGTCAGAATCTTAACTCTTCTCGTTGCACGCCAATCAGAACTCTATTGGAACAATTTATAATCACTTGAAGCAACCAATAAAATGGCCTTTCAGCAAATGATAAACTCTACAGGTCACCATTTTCGAGCTATAGTTATTTACCCAGCTCTGCAACCTCAAAGAAAGTACATATACACGCTTCGAAACATATAATATGACAAGCATCTTACTGCTTTTGAAATGTCCACCGGTCTTGGGAAAACTCCCCATGTAGAAACCTTTGGCTTGTAGAGATCTGAATCATCTTCACGAGCTGTATTTGGCTTCGATGCTGCTGCATCCTTAAACTTGCTAGCATCCCCAACAATTATCTCCACCTCAGGCAAGTCCCCTTCTGGAAAAGGGTCTGATACAGGAACCAACCCAGCCGGCAGTTCCCTGCCTTGCTTCTTATCTGAGAAGTTGAGCCCCATAAAGTCAATGCTGGAAATCGTGGGTCCTTCTTTCTTACTGACGTTCTTCTCAATAGATCTGCGTCCAAAAGTACCTCTTTCCCCTCCATCCAATCCTAGAAACAAATGCACATACAGAGAACTGAATTGTTATTTTTTCTTTTCTGATAGATTCAACAAATTAAGTTATATTACTACATTTCACATGTAATTATGCAGCTACAGCTAGAATCAGTAAAGGGGTCTTCTTTCCTGGTCTGGGAAGCATGAAAGTGTCAAGGAATCAAAACCAAAGGTGATTTCAGGCAATGCTCAGTCTAAAATGCAGACCGAACTACAAATAACCGTTTGCATAAGTTTAGGTCACAAGTCTATCAAATTCCAATCGTCATTTATCGGCTCCATATTTCAACAAGTCAGTCTCATACATATAATTTTAGTTGTCCATAAGAGGCCAATTTTGTGGGATTGATCGCTTCCCTTCCAAACTCCCCCATCCCGAATGGGTGGGATTGATCGCAAGTCTCCTTGATTGCGTAGAAGTTAATCGTAGTAAGTACAACTTAACCAATCAATAATTACCGAAGACTATTATCACTAGTAAGTATGCTACTGAATGAAAATTTACATACTAATGATTGATAAAATGGTAAAAACCCTATTAGCAAATAATTCAGCTAAAACTGAAAACACTTAGGAAGAGAGAGACTCGCATTAAAAAGGAAAAAAAAGTACCTGAAGTTGATTCGCTGCCCTCCACAATTTTACTGCCACCCACAACTCCTTTGTTCTTCGCATACTCTTTTGCTTTCTCCATGGCAAGTTTAACACCACTTGGAATATCCTTCTTGCCACCAAATTTAACGTCTGTGACTGACCCATCATTCTTATTCTCTAATTTATCGACAATTTTTGGAGTTGGGTTGGATGCTGTCAATTTCTTGTAGGCCTTGGCTTCTGCAAAAGAGGCCTTCACGTGGTCTAGTGAATTTTGTGAAGTGGATGATGAAGATTCATCACTGGATGGGTTAGATGAGGATGAGAGTTTGAGGGTCTTAACTGTGCAGTTTCTGAGATTTGGTTTTGAAGAAGAGAGACCAGGTTTGAATGGGTTGAGAGCACAAGAAAGTGAAGATGGGGGCACATAGGCCATGTCCAGAATCTAACGTAGAATCAATCAGGTTTCTAGAAAGGGGAGCTGAGAGGCCATGGCCACTGAGTTAACAAGTTTTTCTTCTGGTTGTAGTTTGAAGTTAGAACTAAACGATCGTTTTCTTTTCTTTTCTTTTTTTTTCTGGAGACCTTTTTTGTATTTATAGTTTTTCTTTTGGGTGTGAGCGCTAGCTCATTTAAGTGACATTTCTTCGTGAATTAGTATATGTGACTCACGGGTTACGATGATGACGGTTCGATTCCACTCGATTCAATTTTTTTAAGACTTTGAATCATAAATCGAGATGTTATATTTTGAATTGAATTGAACTAAATATCATCAGTTTGGATGATTTAGTTTGAACGATTCAATTTGGATAGATTTGTGTGCATTTAAAAAAAAAAAACATTTTGCGCACTTATTATTTGATTAATGAATTATTTATTAAAATTATAATTTATCTAAATTTACATCTAAGTGCACCGTAAATATAAGTTTAATTCTATTTAAATACAAAGGAAACTCAATATCTTTGTCATGTACAAGAAACAATTAATGAATATATAAGATAAATTAATCATTAGACTTTTGTACTTGTGAGTGCTCACAATATTTTTTTTTCATAAACTTTTAAGATTTTGTTTATTATGTTTGATAACGTAATCAAGCACTTAAAACTTAAAATTTTCAATGATTTTTAATTAAGTGTGTTTGATAATATTTAACATTGTATCACTTAAAAAATTTATTATTACCAAAAATAGACTAAAATCTAAGTAAGGTTGTACTTACTTAATGTTTATCACTTAATTCTAAGTGAGATGGTTATTTAACATAATTATATATAAAAAAATAATTATCATTATAATGTCACCACAATTACCAACACAACGTCTTCACGCACCACTACCGCCACTAGGGATAGCTATGGAGCGGATCGGATGCGGATCTTATAAGATCCGCACCTGCCCTGCTACCCTTGAAACCCCGCCCCGCACTGGATTATATAATCTCAAATCCATATCCGACCCTAAAATACTTTAGAAAATCCGTCCCCGCCCCTCACTTATGCCCTCAAAACCCGTCCGCCCCGCCTTGCTCCTGGCACTTGGGCTTGGCAGACCTGCTTTTTTACCATGGATTTCAATAATTTTGCACTAAAAACTGTATCAAAACAAATAAAATAGACAGATATCAAATTAATGTCCAAAATCCTAAATGATAGATTAGATTACATCACAGTTCGAATAAATTATACTACAATTCAAATAGATTACACCACATTTACGAAATAGCTTAACTTCAATACAAAAGCGCAAAACAATCACATAGAAGTAGCAAATACGAATACAACAAGTAGCACAACGATTTCCAAAGCAACTTGGTACAGTTGGTCCTCACTCCAAATACAAATGGAGTCACTGTTCACTGTAAAAAGTTAAAAAGAAAAAAAATGACAGAGTCAAATTAAAATGAAGTACAAATTGTATAAGGAGTCGTACATTTGTGACACATGAGTTTTTAACATCTTTGTCATCATAAATTGTTGAATATCCCTTGTGTGCTAAATTAGATACACCTATAAAACAATAATAAAAATTTTAAGTGCATGTCAAAATTCAATGTATAATCAAATTTAACTCCACAAATAAAATCAAGAATGAGTTACCTTGCATTTCAGCAGCCATAACCAGTCTTGAGCACACATTAACGCTTCAAATGTCTTTGGATGAAGCATACTACGGTGAGGACTCACTAACCTACCACTTGTACTAAAAGACGTCTCTGATGCGACCGTAAATATGGGAATAGCAAGAATACCCTTGGCCATCGGTTGTAGTGTCGAGTACTTCAATCCATTAGTCTTCCAGCAAGCCAAAATATCAAAGTCCAAACACCTAGTCAACACATCCTCCTCAAGATAATGATACAACTCAGATTTCACTGTAGTCTTTCTCTTCTTCTTGACATGTTCATCGAAACCTTTAAGAGAATCCTAACATCCAAACTCAACATGCTCTTGCGAGCGAATAGATGATCCAATACAAGCATCACGATCACTAGCCTCTCTATTTTGGTAGTCACGAAGAAGTCTATAACAAAATGATGACACCTTATCAGCTTCGGTCTTCTCTCTCGACCCATAAATCTGGCTATAATAATATTGAATCAACTTCATATTGTACCTAGGATCCAACACTACTGCAACCGCCATGATTCCATGAATATCTAACCAATATTTATTGAACTTCTCAAGCATTTTCTTAGCCATACCTCGAATCACCTCACTTGAGCTCACGAACCACTCGCTTAACGCCATTCTAATCTCACAAATTTTAGGAAAAAATAGGTTAGCTGTAGTATACTTTGTGCCCGAAAACATCTCTGTTGTTTCATAAAACAACCTTAAATTGCCCCATATCTCTCTTGCAAAAGTCCACTGCTCTTCACTCGGGCATGTATTATATTGAGAATCCCGTTGCTTTAAGCGAGAAAAAACATCTTTAAACAGAAAAGTAGTTTCAAATGTCAAAAAAGTTAAGTTCCATCTAGTAGGACAATCAAGTGCCAACTTTTTTGTGTTTGAAATGCGCAATTGACAAACAGTCTCTTCAAATTTCCCATCTCTCTTTGGTGTTGCCCTCCAAAAAGCCACACTCTCTCTAATCTTTTCAATTCCCCCCTTTATCACACTTAACCCATCTTTAACAATCAAACTCAACACATGTGCCGAACACCGCATATAAATCAATTCACCAAACAACAACAAAGAACTAGAATCCAACTTAAGCAACAAATCATCAATCATTGCATTATTCGTACTACAATTGTCAACCGTGATTATACACAATTTTCTATCGATGTTCCAATCAAGCAATGTTTGTGACAAAGCCTCGCAAATAACTTCACTAGTGTGTGGACATGACAAATATAAGAACCTATAAATCACAAATTTTAACACTTAATTATGCTAAAGCAAGTATAAAAATAAATTGTAAAAATACCAACATTGCAAAAGATAAAAACATACCTCAAAATGTGACTTTAAAGAACGAAGTCTTCATCGATAAAATGTGACGTGACAGCCATAAAACCCTTTTTTTTATTGCCAGAAGTCCACAAATCCGTAGTGAATCATGCTTCTTATCCCCTCCAACAACTTCATCATTTGCTCCCTCTCATGGTCATAAATTTTTATAATGTCGCTCTTTATTGCGTTCCGGGTCGGTACCTTAAATAATGGTTGAAGTGGAGACGAATACCTCCTAAACCTCACGTGGTCAACAATAGATAATGGGTATTCATGCAAAATTATCACGCTCCCAAGCTTTCTCCTAGCAAAGAATAATTATCATCATAATGCCACCACAATTACCAACACAACGTCTTCACGCACTGCTACCGCCGCCACCATTGACAGCTTTCCACCGTCGCCACCACTACCACCATTATTATTCCATCGCCACTGCCGCCATGACCGCCAACACGATTTTGGCCCAAACAAAAAAGATCTAAAGGGCATAAATAAATTTATAATTTTGGTGAATAAATTTGTAACTTGGAACAATTTTTCAGACATTTGCTTTTGATTTACCAAGCAGGTTAACTTATTTTCAGTAAAAATTAAGTCGCCTAAAGTTTTCAGTTTTACGAATTCAACACTTAATATTTTCAGCGTTTAAATTTCAGTTTTATCAAACAGCTTCGAAGATATCAATATATTATAAGTTTGTCCCCTTGGAATTTGATCGGTTATAAAAAAAATTGATTTGTGAGTCGAACTGAACAAGGGTCCGTTTGAGAAATATGAAACTAAAATATCTAGAATTATGGACAATTCAGATTGGATCGGCACAGTTTTATTTGTTTAAGGGGCTCAAATAGGTTTGAATGTTTTGATACTCATCTCTACTTATATCATTTCTTAATTGAATCTTTTTCTTGTGATTGCGTCCTAAATTCAAAGCAAATTCGTGTTTTATTTTATCCATCTTTCAGTTTCAAAGTCTAGACAACTCCAAAGCTCTGTATTAGATACTCACTTTACTCCCGGAGGTGTAATTCTGATATCTAATCCCTAAGGCCACATCTATCCAAAGGATACTCAAATCTTACCACCCTAAAGCACGTCCGAGCACACAGGGTAGCCACTGGCTAGCAACATGTCTAGCTCTACAACTTTAATCATTTTGGTTTCTATTGTTGACATGTTGCTCTACGTTACTAGTTTTGATCATTACAATGATCAACTCTGGTGAGTCTAATTTGTGCGTTAAAATGTTTCGGATGACACTTCCCAAATGATCGTGCTCACCAAAAATTGCACCACGATGGAAGCTCTCAAATTTGCTAGGCTATATTTCAAAGGTAAAAGTTCGAGTTAAGTTTACTTACAAGATCCCCAGAAAAATATATGTGGACTAAACAAATCAACTAGCCAAAATCTTCAAAGACAATGAAAAATAGTGTCAAGGTTTATTTATACTCATCAACATCCTGACCTTCCTTCATGTTCCTACCAAAGCTTACTTATGAGTATAAATAAAGACTATTCTAAAAAATAGTCCGGTCGTTTTCTTAGCATCTTCTAAAAGAATACTGGCGTAAACGGTCGAATTGATAGAGAATCAATTCATCTGATTTCAAAACAGTTCAACTATTTTCTGATACAATCCAAACATTTTCATCAGAACATTTACCCTTAAAGAATTGGCAAAAATATTTGAACCATCTTCAAATCAGCCTAACCATTTTAAATCATTTTGACTGTTTTCTTTTTAGCACAACTGATTATCCAAAAAGCAGTCCCACTGTGCTATAAATAGTCCGACTATTTGTATCAGATTTCTAATCATAAAATATTTATTAAAAGTAGTCAAACCATTTTAGAGTCAATTCGAGCTATATCTTTCGAATTCAACCGCCTCGAATTGAGATTAGGCAATGATTACCTTCACCAGCAAAGGATTTTTTTAGTAGCGATAAAGTGGAACAAATTCCTTGGAACAGTTCAACTGTTTTTAAATCAATTTGATTTATTCTTCTACGACCAATCCAACCAACTACATAAATAGCTCAACTAGTTTTAAAGTTCTATTTTACCGCTTTCACGGTTAAATACAAGGCATATTTTTCCCCTTTGAGAAAGTAACAAACTGACCTTGAAAAATTCTCAAGCTTACTATTCTCTCTCTCTCCCCCCCCCCCCGGGCCGCAAATTCAGGTGGACTAGTTCTTTTTCACTTTATCTGATTTTTTTTAGTACCGATAAAGTGGAACAAATTCCTTGGAACCGTTCAACTGTCTTTAAATCAATATGATTTATTTTTCTATTACCGGTTCAACTAATTACATAAATAGCTAAACTAATTTTAAAGTTCTATTTTATCCGATCCCTTTCACGGTTACTTCACACTATACAAGGCATATTTTTTTCCTTTGAGAAAGTAACAACTGACCTTGAAAAATTCTCAAGCTTACTACGCGCTCTCTCACTGCGCCCGCCCCCCCCCCCCCCCCCCACCCAACAAAGTTCCAAACACTTGTGAGATTGATGAATTGTAGGAAAAGATTATCTGAGCTAAATCATTTGTCAATTATTTTCTTGATTTAGATCTTCCAACCGACCTCCTACCGAAGAGAACTTAGTTCATCATAGTTTTCTCCTCATAAATGTGCTCATTAAGGAGTGTAATATCTTTATTTTAGACATGAAATTGTTATATTGTAATCGCTTCCCAGTCTTGGTTAGACTAAATTTTTTGTACTGAGGTTTGTGCTAGCACTCGAAGCTAGGAGTAAAGTGAAAGGTTCGGATAGGTCTGTCTTGTGTGAAGTGCTCCAGGACCGAACATAGGAAGGTGGGTCGAACCGGTATAAAAATCTTCTTCTCTTCTTGATTTTGTTATCTTTAATTCCCATATGTTAGCTTTTACTTGTACACTTATCCCCCCACCCCCGCACACGATGAAAGAAGGGACCTACAACTATTCTTTCTCTTTTTTCTCTAGTCGAGGAGATCTGGACATCACGGTTTCATGATTCACCTTCGATCAATTTTCACTTCTTGCATGTACTTTTCTCCCTCCGATCATTAGCCGATCTGGATTTTTTGGCATATTGATCAGGTTTGCGCACACGTTCACTACTCTAATGGGGCTTTTCGAGGGAGATAAGCTAGTTAATCCGACAACCAGTATTGATGAAGACCAACGTATCTAGGGAGGGTGGATTGTTGTGGTGTGCATTTGTTTAGAAAACGAGAGAATGAAGAAGGGAATTCTGAGAATAAAGGCGCTCGTTTTTATAACTTCTTCTCCCATAAAATTTAGGCCATGATGTTTTTATTGACATGGTGTAATTAGATCAGTAGATGAAATGTGCTCATTTAGATTATAGCCTCCTCGACGCTTTATTGTAGATGTCGCTATTCTGTGACGCTAAAAGATTGTCAGCATCACTAATGCCGCTACACCCTATACCGAAGTTTAATATGTAACGTGTACAAAAGTGTTGTAAAGGTCGTGACATATATATAGCTTTGTCGGAAATATCATCAAAGTTTTACAAAGTAGAGCTAGCTTATGGTTTTCTAAAGTGTCGCAATATAAGAGTCGCCATCCCTACCCAGCTCCAACCATGCTTCTATCCCCCCCTTCTTTTGGGTTCAACGTTGAGACCATCCACAAACCAGTCAGGGGCGGATCCAGGAAGTCCAACCGGGGGACCAAAAAGTCATAAAAAATTGACGGCTAACATAAAAGAATTCGCGTCACGATTGAATATGTTAAATATAAAATAGATTGCATAATTTGACTAATAATTATATAATTTCACTATTCATAGTGATTTATTTAAACTTGATAAAGTTAGTCAACAGTAAATTACTAATCTTGCATGAAAAAAACTTAACTGTTATTGTATATATGTATTACTAGTGCGATGACTAATGTATGATGACAATAGTCACGTATAAATTAACATATTATAAGAATTTAAACTAAAAAAGGAAAAAAAAGAACTAACCTTGATCTATTAGTGTTTCTTTTATAATCTGGAAATTTAGAATTTGGAAAAATAAAGATGGACAAAGGAATGAGGAAGATAAAGATTACGACAGTCGGTGGTACAAAAAGTAAAAAAATAACAAAATGAAACTCTAATACATTCATTCATAATATGGTGGCATTTTAGTGAATACTTTAAACATAATTACCCATTATTTAAAACAACTAAAAAAAATTCTCAAAACTAAAAGATGAAAAGACAAATATGTGTCTCTTCTCTGAGGTGACTGCCAATCGTCTTGTCCACGGACTCTGCCATCTACCTTTTCTGCCCCTCGACTGTCTACCTCTACTCTTATCGACCCTGTACATCCCTCCAACTCTGTCCCACTCTGCAACCTTGATTTTGGGTCCTTTGACATCTTTCCTTCTTCTCTTTTCCTGCTCCCGGCATCTCGTCCGAGCATTTCTCAGCCCTTAACACTATGCTCTAAAAATTTTAGACTCTGTCACCTTTCTCATCTCTAATCAAAATTCTCTCTGTGAAAAATATCACCACATCGCCAAAAGCTACACCAACTTCAACGTGAAGTACAACACCCTTCTCTAAAAATGTCTCCCACCTTCTTTAATATCAACAAACCATCATCACCAACCAAGTCAACATCCGGTCCAACTCCAAAATTTTGAGTAACCAAGTGGACTTCCACGAGTTTCTCAATGACATCTCCTCCACCCTGCCCGTCAACCACGAGGGATTATATTCATTTCCATCAAAAAGAGGTTTGACGCGAGTATGAGAATTTCATCAAAGTCAACCTGCAACCTATTGAGATGGCCTTGCAGGTGGTTATCGGGTAGAACCACTAGCTCGCCTATCAGAACTTCAACACCACCCATGGATTTCATGTCAATTGTCCTGATGGGTAGTGACAAAAATGCATAGTGGTTCTTCATGCCTTGGATCCGGGTTGCTTGAGATCCTTGCATTCAAGAGATCGTTGAGGTACGTACCCCTTCAAACTTAGACCACGTCCGATGTTTCTTCTTCCTCCATAGAAGCTACTTCGTCCTCCTCAGCTACTGGTTCATCCTCAACAACTGCTCCTCGTGGCTACTATAGGCATTAGCTTTATTATTTTTGTCTTTGTTGTTTTTATTGTTCCTCCTTTTCGGTATCCCTGCCCTTTTGATTTGACAAAGAGGGACAACAACTTAACAATTCGGCACTGTACTAAATTGGGTTAAATATACGTGAGTACTCTGAAAGTATCCCGAAATCTCACTTGAGGGTTCAATGTTTATTTTTTACACAAAAAGGCCTGTAGTTTTAAATTCGCAATAAATAAAGACTTCCATCCAAAATCCCCAACTTTGGAACAAATCCATCAGGGGTAAAATCAGTACTCTTTTTTAATTTTTCACCCACATGTGAGATTTTGAATAATTTTTTGATATCTAAATTCATCTTCTTTAGATATCTAAAATCTTCACCCATCTCTGCTAAAACTCATCCCCTTGATTAAACCATCCACTAAAAGTTCTCACAATTCTCCTCTCTCCCCTTTACCCTACTGCAAGCACAAATGGTCGTCGTGACACAACAAGCCGCCGCCCCCTTCTGCCGGTTCGACGCGCGGACGATGACTCCGACCATTGGTACCGCACAACCGTTGCTGCTGCCAGGAAGAGCGGCCAAGATTGTTTCGGCAACCCCTTCGTTGGGGTCCACAAGAAGATCATGTAGAAGTGGCAAATCCTCCGAGACCACCTCCCCGACACGATCTATGTGAGTGTGTACGAGCAGCGCATCGACCTCATCCGCACCATAATTGTTGGCCCACCCAGCACGCCGTACGAAAATGGGCTCTTCTTCTTCGACCTTGCTTTCTTGCCCGACTACCTGGTCCAGCACCCGCTGGTCCATTACTGCTCATTTGGGCTTTGCCTCAACCCGAATTTGTACGAAACCAAGCGTCTGCCTTAGCCTGTTCAACATGTGGGTCGGTAAAAAAAGTGAGAAATGGAACCCGATCGAATCAACGGTGCTCCAAGTCCTTTGACCCAAAAATAGGGTTAGCAGTGGTGGGTGTTCCCAGTTGTCAATGCTGAAGAAGGGGGATTGGCAGTGGTGGGTGGGCCTTGGGGCATGGGTTGATGATGGTGGTGACTGGTGATTGATCGGTGGTGGTTTGGTGGTATAGTGGTGAGGCCGATCTGGTGGCGGTTTTAGGTGGACGATGTTGGCTCCTCACGATTGATTGATGGTGGGTGATGTTGGCTGCGGCTGCGCCGTGATAAGACCAACATTGGTGGTGATTGTCCATTGACGGTAGCAACGACATGGTGGTGGTTTGGCAGTGGTGATGCCAATTTGGTGTAGGCCCGACGTGTATTTCAACCAGCAGATTTGGTGTCTCTGTATATTTTAGTCGTTGGTGGGGCTTGGGTAGGGGTGGCAATCACAACCCAAACCCGTTTACCCGCCCAAATCCGCCCACTTAAAAATTACCCAAACCCACCCATTTATATAATTGGGTATAAATGGGTCAAAGAGTTTGCAACCCACCAACCCATTGGTTTTCATGGTTTACAAATGGGTGCCCATTTAACCATCAATATTTTTTCCTTGTTTCTCTAATTGTCTTATGACTTTTCACGTAACTCAACTGTGTGCTCAGTGTGAGAAGACACTACCACTATCGCCTCTTGTCCATTTCTTCTCAATGTGAGAAGACAGTACTACCACTATCGCTTCATCGATCTGGACATGAAAACATGGGTAAGAATCTCTCGGCCAATCCCTCACTTGTCCATTTCTTCTCTTTCTTCCCTGAGCAAACCACCAAGCCAACCATCGCTCGCCACTCCCATCAACCAGCGCCGTCGTCATCTCCACTCACCCGCGACGGCCACTCGTCTCTGCCTTACGTCACCACCACCGTCGCTGCCGCCACTCCCTCGTTATCCGCCAACGCAGCGGTTTCATCACCACTGGTTTCACTGCAGCGACGCCCTCACCTAATGATTCCGGCGAAGGCATGGATCTTGGCTCAGATCTGGAAAGCCTTTGGGGGAAGGATGATCGATCTTCAACCTGTGACGTTTGGATCTGAAATGGGTGTGACGTTTGGATCTGAAATCGTGGCGGTGGCACTCGCAGTGGTGGTTGCTGTGGGTGTGATGGCGGCAACAATGGCGGGGGAAGAAGAATATGCAGACCACCAGTGAAATATACGGTGGTGGTGGTTGCGGACCATTTGCTGTGGGAGGTAGAAATGGGAGTGGTGGCTGTTGGGTGGCATGGTGAAAGGCGGCGTGGCTGCTGGGAGAGAAAACAAGTAGAGAGAGAGAGAGAGAGAGTGTGTGTGTGAAGATTTATTGTGGGTATGGCCTGTGGCCGTTCGTTTGTTGTGTTTACAAAAGAGGAAGGGGAGAGATTGAATTAGATATGGGTCATTGTTGGGTTAAATGGGTGAAACCAACCCAATTAGAAACTGACCCATTTGACCCACAACTAAATGGGTCAAAATGGGTAAGTTACCAATTTACACCCAACCCATTTAACCCTCACCCAAACCCAACCCACCCACCCATTTTGCCACCCCTAGGCTTGGGTAAGGGCCGGGCTGGGTAGAGTGGGTGAGGGGGCGGGTAGGTCTGTAAGAAGAAGAATGTGAAAAATTGAAAAAGAACAAGAGAAAAAAATTAAACCTATTTGGACAATTTTGCCCCTAACGATTTTTGCTAGATCGTTAAGAATTTGGACGGAAATCCTTACTTATTGCAAATTTGAAATTACAGACCTTTATGTGTAAAAATTAAAATTTTGGACCCTCAAGTGAGACTTCGGTTACTTTCAAGGTACTAACTTGTATTTGATCCTACTAAATTATTTAATAATTATCCTTACGTGCTTTGTGTTTTTTATTTTTACATATAGCATCTTCTAAGTGGGAGCATGTTCCCATTTTATATTTCTCTTTGCTCCCAACAACTTATTATGCATATATTTAACTCAAATGTATTCTCATCGTTAAAAAAATGTAGAGATTGTTGACCTACTAGTCTAGAGTCCTGATGTTGATGATTGTGATCGTTGAATCTTGTGAGTCTAATTTGTAAGTTGAGCAATGGTCCAGACAAGACCCGCCAAATGATCATGCTCACCAAAAGTTGCACCACAATGAAACATCTGAAGAATCTGGAAGCTCTAGCTAAATTGTAAACTCAAATGTAAAGTTTGAACTAATTTCACTTGCAAGATCTCCAAACAAATCATAGATGGACTAGAACAAATCAATTATCCAGCAAAGGAATTTGATTAATCGTAAAAATAGTCCGACCGTTTTCTTGGTGTCTTTTGCAAAGAATACCAATTTGACTGATTTCAAAGCAGTTCAACTAATTTTCAAAAACAGTTCAACCGTTTTTATCAGAACTATTGTTCTTGAAGAATTGGCCAAAATAGTTGATCCGTTTTCAAAATGTGTTCGACTGTTATCTTTTTAGCTGACCTATTTCCTAAAAATCAGTCCACTGTTCTATGAACGGTCTGACTATTTTCATCTTCAAGTTTTAAACTTCAACAAAAACAGTCAAAATGTTTTTAAGTCGGTTAGACCAATATCCTTTAGTTGAACCCTATTCTTCAACTTGACTATTTTCAAATGCAGACCAATTCAACTGTTTCAAGAAAACATTTCTACTGGCTCCTACATTGCAAACTCAATTCCACTCAACTAATTTGGTCAGTAGTGATACAGTTGAATCCCTTATAACGGTTCAACTATTTTTAAATTAGTTTGATTGACTTTTCCATTATCAATCTAACCGATTTTTAGGTTGTTTTTATCCCTTTCCAAGCCTTTAACTGCATAGTTTTCCTGTATGAGAAAGTAACAAATTCACTTTGAAAAACTCTCAAGCTTGCTTTTCTCTTTTTTTTTTTCTAGCACCAAAAGTTCCGAACATTCATCAGAATAAAAAATCGTGGAAAAGGTTATTTGAGCTAAATCATTTGTCAATCCCTTTCTTGATTCAGATCGTCCGACTTAAAAGAACTTAGATCATCATTGCTCTTTCTTTGTAATTACGCTCGTCAATGAGGAGTTTTTTTCCCAACTAGTATAGAGCACGTGCGTTGCACGATAATATAGTTGAGAGAAATATTTGAGGTGATATTATTATCTTACTTGGGATAAAAAATAATGTAATTCAATCATGTTCTCAACTTTTTGTAAATTTTTTAGAAGAAATGTTATTTGATGATCGCAATTGTAATCAATTCAATGTTTGAAAATATTCTTTGTAAGCTTTGGATTGAAAAAATGTTTGATGGTACTATTGAAAATAAAATCAAATAGAGATCTTAAAAGAATGAACCTACGTCTTTATTTTTGTAAATTATTAAATTGGTTAATGGTTAAGATTTATAATTTTCAAAACCAAGTTCTTTATGTTTCATCAATAAGAAACACAAAACATTCAGTCTTCAACTGTAATAACCGAACATATTTTCAATTCAAATTTGCACCATATTTGAGCCTTATTTTTATTTTCCTAACAATTTTCTGTTTCTTAATTGATTTTTCACGTATTTTAGTTTCTTTATGTTGTTTTCGTTTTTCAGTTTTTCAATTGATTAATTGTTTACTAACCTAAAATGAAGAAAGAAAATTACAATTCTCATTAACCAGGTCAATATCTAATATTTATTTTATTTTAATTAAATTAAAAGAATATAATAAAGTAACTTTTTTGTTATGTTTTTCTTTCTCATCAAACTTTTCATTTTTCAATCAATGTATAAAATAGATTTATTACCCAATATTATTTTAATTTCATCAAAATTCAAAAAGGAGTAATAAAAGAAGGGTAAGAATATAATTAACGTAATTAATGGAAGACATAATCGTCAATTTTTTTTATTATAAAATTTATACTTTTAGAGATAGTGCGCGCGCGCATACACCCACACACACACATACATATGTATAAATATATTTTTAACAACTACATATTTTGTTTCCAAATATGTAAATATTGATTTAGATTAAATTTATAACATAATGTTTCTTAAATACAGTACAAAAAACTAATTAGGGAATGTAAAGTTGTTATTGAAATAATTGACGGATGGTAAAATCCAAAATGATTACACAATTAGTAATTAACAATGGTATTTATGAAAGGGTATGGTAATAATGGAGTAGTATTTATGAAAGGGTAGGGTAATAATGGAGTAGTAATTATTAAAGGATAAGATTGTTATTAGAGTGATTAACGAAGGACAAAAATGGAATAAAAAGATTTACAAGATTCATACTTTTATAGGTAGTATAGATTAATACATATTTAATACTTAATTACCAATATACACCATTTTGAAACTTATTTACCCGCATACCACACTTTTAGAAATCGCTGTTTGAAATCACGTGTTCAAGGTAGAAATCGCTGTTGAAAACGTGGTTTCAAACAGCGATTTCTACTTTAAGGTAAAAATCAAGTAGAAATCGTTGTTTCAAATAGCAATTTCTACCTTGAAATCGTGGTTTCAAACAACGATTTTCGAAAGTGTGGTATGCGGGTAAATAAGTTTCAAAATGGTGTATATTAGTAATTAAGTATTAAATATGTATTAATTAGGGAAAAAAACTCCGTCAATGAGTGTAATTTGTTTCTTTTAGTTGTAATCAAATCTTTATCATTGTAATTGCTTGTAAGCTTTGGTGAGACAAAATTATGTACTGAGGGTTGTGCTGGCACTCAAAGATAGACGTATAGTAAAATGCTAGAGTATGTTTGGTTAGTAATGATACAGCTGAATAAATCCATTATAACAGTTCAACTGTTTTTTTAATTAGTTTGCCATTATCAATCTAACCGATTTTTAGGTTGTTTTTATATCTTCCAGGCCTTTATTGCATATGTTTTCCATATGAGAAAGTAACAAATTCACTTTGAAAAACTCTCCAAGCTTACTTCTCTCTCTCTCTCTCTCTCTCTCTCTCTCTCTAGCACCAAAAGTTCCAAACATTCATCAAAATGAAAAATTGTGGAAAAGGTTATTTGAGCTAAATCATTTGTCAAGTCCTTTCTTGATTCAGATTTTCCGACCTAAGAAAACTTAGCTCATCATTGCTCTTTCTTGTAAATACACTTATCAATTAGTGTAATTTGTTTATTTTAGTTATAATCAAATCTTTCTTATTGTAATTGCTTGTAAGATTTGGTGAGACAAAATTATGTCCTTAGGTTTGTGCTAGCACTCAAAGATAAACGTACAGTAAAATGCTAGAGTATGTCTCCCTTGTGTGGAGTGCTCGGGGATTAGACGTAGCCATGTAGGGCTGAACTAGTATAATCCTTTTGTGTTCTTGATTTTGTTATCTTTCCGACTATAAGTTTTCATTTGTACATTGTTCTTCACAAAAACCAATTGACCCTGTCCTCCTAGGTAAAACAAGGACAACTACTTCATTCTCTTCTTTCTTTCGGTCGAGTGATCCGGTCACCAAGGTCTCTTGACATAACTTAGACCGATTGCTCTCGCTTTTGCATGTTTTTTTTCTCCATCTGATCGTTATCTGATCTAAATTTTTTGGCCTATTGATTATGGTCGGGCACACGTCCGCTGCTTTGAATCAGAGTAGCTGGGCCTAGACACGTATCAAGATGACATGCACCTGTTCTGGTACCTATTCAAGTGAATAATGAGGATGATGATCTTCCTTTTTTTCCAATCGTGCATCTAGGAAAAGAGTTGTAGAGGATGAATATGACACCAAAGAAAGTGAGGAAGATGTAGAAAGTGTTAAAGATGAAGAAGATGATTCCCAAGATGAAGAGAGCAAAACCCAAGATGAAGAGGATGAATCGTTAGATGAAGTTGACGAAGATGAAGAAGATATTAGCATGTCTTCAAGCGAAGATGGTTGATGTTTCTTTTATACTATGTGACTTGAAATAGTGACTTAAGTTTCTACTAGTGCACACCTATTTCCCATTTTTTTGTACTAAATTACTTATCACTAACCATATTAGCTTATTCCTCCTATATAATTATGAAGAATCTAAATACTAATTGTTACAAAGTTCTACTCCCACTTGTGCATAGATTGACTAGCAGTCACGGTCGAGTTCGAGCTGCATCTGCCCCACTTGCTGGATCTAGTGATCCAAGTGGTGACGGTGCACAGAGTATTAGCATCGAGCAGCCCCAGTTGGAGGCTTCATCAGTAGCTCCCTCATCGGATATATTATTATTAGTTTGCACTTGTTTATTAATTTTTACTTTATATTTCTCATGATTTGTACATTATGATGTAGCCTCTCGTAGAGGTCGTGAACCCACATGTGGCGTAATTCTAAAACCTGACATAAAACCAAAAGTTTATGTTAGTCCGACCGACATGTTAGTATTGCTTACATTTGCACTTGATATGTAATATAATATCAAACATTATATGATTGCACTTATTTCATCCTATTGTTTTTTTTTCTTTGGCAGCTTCGTCGAGCGTAGCTTCGTCGAGCGTGCAGCATCGACTTAAGTTAGTATTATTCTTAAGCGTTGGTTTTTTACTTGTCTGTATACTGGAAGAACTGGAATAACGCAAAGAGAGAGGCATTGTGACAAGACATATCCAACCAAGATCCTACTCGCACGGGAGGGTTAGTGCCACTCAATATTGTCAGACGTGACACTTTGGTCGTGCCACCCAGATTTGGATCAGGATGAGTTTATTGCTTTGTCATACCAGAAAACCCACAAGAAGAGAAAATATAAAGATCAAGCATATCCTACAAGAGAGTTTGTTTCACAAATTTTGAAGAATGTTCATGTTCAATAATCGCGATCCTTTATAAAAAATATTAAAGCTTGCCTTTGAACTTGAGGATGTTTTTTTTGGGTCGAACAAAGGTTGGACCGTAAGGCTCTAATCCAACCGGCAGGGAGTATTGCGCCTCGGGGACCTACAAGGCCGCCACATACATCTGAGCCCCCGATTCCCGCACCTATGTCGGGGCCGAAGCGCACAAGGACCCGTGTGTGGAGCACATGCAGAGGATGTGTTCATTGCCTATTTGTCATGCATTAATTTTATATGTCTTGACTATTTTGTAGGCTGCATTTCGCGTCTCAGTGTGCTTCCGGTCGAGCATAAGGCTTCTCGAGTACGGATGAAGAGGCATGAAGTTGCAGTGTAATATACCTGGGTCGTGAAAAGAAGAAAATGCACATATGTGGCACCAACTTGCATGCATGTTCTGTGATGAGATATCATACTCATACTCTACTGCGCGCACACAAAGACCAAACTTGTAGAAGAGCTTGACCCTAATATGAATGCCTGTCTTGCAGGAGTTGTGGCATGATGGATGTCTGAGTTGAGTATCAACTACAAGTACAAGTACTCACGATATTCAATTGGAAGTCGACGTTCAATTGGTTGAATGTCCACCAATTGGAAGTACACGTTCAGGTTGAATGTCAATATACAATTACTAACAGTAGTGTCATGTATGTTCTTTTCATGTAGAGAGGAAATACTTCCCGACAAGATCTCAGTACAGCTCCTCTCAATGAAGCGGATAGCAAAGAGGGAGGACGACGAGCAAGATGCAACTTTGGACGATGGCTGGATATACTGAGCTCGAACATGTGTTCTTCTGAGGACTTTATACTTGTTTATTAAGTTGGGGAAACGTTGATGGTGTGTTAGTCGATAACTTGCATATGTATATGTATCAATATTTAAGATATGCGTTACATTTGTGTTTATTACATGACGATTTGGGTTAAAAGTGGATTGATCGATTGATATTGTAGTGAGAATTGATTTATAGGACACGTGTTTTTATTCCTTCATAATTATAAAAATTAAAACAACATTTCAGGGCTTTCAACGTCATAATTCTACCGGTAAACGTACTTTCTCAACGGACTTTCGGCGACAGAATACAGACGCTAAAGGTTTTTTTTTGTGGCCAAATTACAAAAAATAAATAGAGGTATATAGCAATTGCGGAAAATACAAGTACCCACAGAATGTTCCGTTGGTAAGAATTGGCCTGTTTTGCCGGCAAAAATCCAACAATTACCAACTGAATCCGTTGATAGACTTTTAGCCCGATAGATTGTCCCTCTTTAACAACGGAAATTCCGTCGGTCAGACCGCACGTTCTTGTAGTGTATACGGGGCTTTTAGCAGGACATGAAGCTTGATCTGTTTTCCGCTTCCAACTATAGCTCTGGTGACTTCTCTCTGTGTTTGGCGATTTGATACTGATTGACTTGAACGTCCTTGAGTTGCTTTTGGATTCTGGATTAGGGTTCGTTTTGGGTTTGGAGTTGGTCCTCTTAGTTGGGTTGGTTGGTAGGAGGTGGGAGATCTCTTACTCATGGCCTGGTACATCTGCTTCCTCCTTTGTTTGCTTCGAGTGCGCTTATTTGTTTTCTTTGGATATTTTCATATTTGTTGTATGCTTGCTTTGGTAGTATTAATGTAACTTTTATATATTTTTAATATGGTATACTGCCGTATGTTCCCGTATGCATTGCAGGCGGTCAAAATAAGTAAGTATTGAATTATTAAAGTAAATTACTAAATAAAGTCAAAGTTTACATATATTGGATAGGGATAATACCATTTTACTCCCCTGAACTATCCCCGTTTTGTTATTTTGGTCCCTGCATTTTAAAATTCGTTAAATCAGTCCCTGTACTTTGTGCCGTCATCAATTTAGTCCCTCCCGTTAGCATTTCTGTTAAATAATGAAAAAATATGGGATAATACCATTTTAGTCCCTGAACTATCCCCGATTTTTTATTTTGGTCCCTGTACTTTAAAGTTCGTTAAATCAGTCCATTTACTTTGCATCGTCATTAATTTAGTCCCTCTGTTAGCATTTCTGTTAAAACTCGGGGGTATTTTAGTCAAATAATGAAAAAATATTTCATATATCTTCCATTTCTGCCGTCCCCCAACCCACACCACCCCCCCCCCCCCCCGACCGCCTTTCCACCATTGCTACCACCACCATAAATCAACCATCACCACCAGCTGTTCGATCACCACCATTCTCAGCCACAAGAAGACATGTTCATCATACCTGTCATTAACCCCTCACTCTCCCCCATTCTTCTTCCCCACATCTGCTGCGACCACCGTAAATCAACCATCACCGCTTCTGCCTTTTCTTTAGCAATTGGTGGAATGCATAAGCCCTCCATAGAGATGGGTGACCTTTCTGGGTTTCCTTTGCAGATTCTTGTCATTTTTCGTTACAGATCTGAGAATGGAAGGAATTGGGTGGGCTTCCTAGTTTCCTTTGCTGTAATTGGGGTGTTGGTGTTGAGAGGGAGGATGAAGGGTATGTTAAATCAGGTAAGAGATGTTCCATGTGGTGAGTCATATGTAATTGTAGTGGAAGATGATTGATGGGTTTAGTTTTAAAGGGATGAAATTTGGAGTTCATGATTTTGGTGGTGGCTGCTAGGATGGAGAAGAGAGGGAGGAAAGGAAGATGGGGAAGGGAGAAGAGAGAGAAAGGTAAGGGGGAGAGGTTGAGGACTATAAGGTTAGGGCTTGACAGAAATATCCCTAAATTTATAACAGAAATGCTAACGGAGGGACTAAATTAATGACGATGTAAAGTACATAGACTGATTTAACGAACTTTAAAGTACAGGGACCAAAATAAAAAATCGGGGATAGTTCAGGGACTAAAATGGTATTATCCCATATTTTTTCATTATTTAACAGAAATGCTAACGGGAGGGACTAAATTGATGACGGCACAAAGTACAGAGACTGATTTAACGAATTTTAAAATGCAGGGACCAAAATAACAAAACGGGGATAGTTCAGGGGAGTAAAATGATATTATCCCTATTGGATATATCCTAAAATGTAATTACACCATATATAGTTCCAAGGGCACGTACTAAAAGTATTTATGAATAACTTCACACCACTATAAGCAGGAATAGCAGAAGCTATGCTTTTCCTTCACTATATATCCCATTCAAGATCACCCACTCAATCGAGGTACAAAGATGGTGAACTTAGCAGGGAATCCCTTGCCACTTTTAGTCATTTGTGTAGTTGAAGTTTCCCCTTGCTAGGCATCTGGGGAAATGATATCACGGTTGGAGAACAGTCTTAAAAGTTTTTGTACAAGGTAAAAAATAACAAGAAGTCATCAAACGTAACAAAAAATATTGGGTCGAGCTATAATTCCGACCATCTAAGACTATAAAATATATCATAAGATAAGATATCTTCCTGTCTCCTTCAACCCCTCCTCCTACCACACCGACCTCCCTTGTCCTACAATCCCAGATGGACGGACCAATGGTTCAAAACCGTATAATATTTACTCCATCAAACGAGACTGATCAACTTTTTGGCGTGACTAGTTTCAGGGGCAAGTGACATAATTATTTTCGCATAGAATCGATTTTTTAAGGATATGACCTGAAGCAAGAAGGAAAGTACAGCAGAAATCAGTTGGTCTTATGGTACGAAGACTACTGGAACTGCATCTTTTGTCCCAAACGACGAACAGAAAAATAATAAACATACATGTTTACCGCTGGATCAGATCTTAACTTGATAAGGGGAACATTGTGGAATGGAGAGTGAGTCAACCTCAACATACTTGTAACTGCAAAAGAGCAAGTCACTCCGAGGAGAGCTTGTACTTCTTTCTCGATCAGGTGGATTACAAGAAAGTCCTACATTAACACTATTTTAAAGATGCAATTAAACCAGATTCAAGTGTAAAGAGTAGCAAACCAAAAGATTGAAAGAAATACCGACTAGTTGTACGGATTGATAATGTACCAAAAAAAAGATAATGAACCAATATCCCAAGCCTGTTACCAGCATGTTGAAATT
Source organism: Escallonia rubra (assembly GCA_033065855.1). Taxonomy (NCBI): domain Eukaryota; kingdom Viridiplantae; phylum Streptophyta; class Magnoliopsida; order Escalloniales; family Escalloniaceae; genus Escallonia; species Escallonia rubra. The sequence continues at coordinate 123,349 of JAVXUO010002105.1, forward strand.
ATTATGATATAAATTCAAAACCAAGACCATATCCCGCTGATCTCGCCTTAAAACCATATGAGCAAAGGAATTATTCTTCATCGAAAAACCCCAAGTGAGTGATTCACACATGTGAAGCCTCCATCGACCATAAGATTGGTCCCACTTATATACTTCGATTCGTCACTAGCAAAAAAGAGCGCAGCATTTGCCACATCCTCCATGGTCAACTCCACACCCTGCAAGTTCGCATTCTTTCCCACAAAAGCACGGAAACCAGCCATCGCATCCTCAGTCCTCGCCTCCTCAGGCAAGTGGGCTAAAGCCAGTGGCGTCGCAACTGCGTAAGGAGAAATACAGTTTACACGTATCCCATGAAAGCCCAACTCAGCTGCAACATTCTTGGTGAGCCCTAGAACAGCATGCTTGGACCCTGTGTATGCGTGTGGGCCAAGGCCTCCTAAGGCACTTGCAACGCTGCATATAGATATGATTGACCCCTTCTTCAGAGGTATCATAATACGAGAGGCATGCTTCATTCCAAGAAAGGTACCCTTCACATTCACATCAAACACCTTTTCGAACAGTGATAAGTCTGCATCTCGGATATCTGGACAGGGTGGGCCTGCAAGCCCGGCATTGTTGACCATTATATCAAGTGTGCCAAATTTATCGATCGTGAAGTCCACAGCATGACAAACATCTTGTTCGACTCTCACGTCACAATGGAAAAAACATGTCTCTCCACCTAGAGTTTCGCAAACATGTTGGCCAAGGTCATCTTGAATGTCAACCAGACAGACTTTAGCACCGTGCCTAAGGAATAGACGCACAATGCTCTCTCCAATGCCAGTAGCGCCACCAGTGACCAGTGCAACTTTCCCCAATAGTCTGAGAATTGAAGAAATAACTAAGATAATTGGATCAAAGTGACACGTAAATAGATGAGACTCAAAGGACTTTCATAAACTACTTTTCTGTTTCATCACTATCTTAAAAAGACATTTCGCTGCCTAATAAATTTGAGTGGTAAACACTTATCTCATATAGTTCCCCTATGGGCAACTAAACAAAAAACAACAGACCAGATGATAACCATTTAATTGACTCATAAACCAAATTTGAACAGTTTTATGTTTTAACAGGGAAAACTTCACCTTTTCATACTTACTATAGTACTTGTACTTACCATTCTAATGTAGACAAAAGGGGTGATTTCCCTCTCAATGATTTTGGTGATACTGAATGAACAACATGGGCATATCACGATTAAAGGCTCAGCACGTGGAGGCTAGGGATAACCATCCATCATGGTGGTGTTGGTTTCGAAGGAAGAACGAGAGACTCAGAAAGAGACTGCATGTTGGAAGGTAGAATTTCCTGATTATCTGCTCAATTTTGTGTTGCCAAGTTCGCAATTTCACCATGTGGCTTTATATCAGCTGTCGAATGGGCAAATTACTACCACATAGCAATAGTGAAACTTGCACCCTTGAATACATTCCAACTTCTAATCAGCTAATGTCAAAACTGTAGGTTTTAATGTTCCAATAGTGAAACAATGAGGGGCAGAAAAAGAAGGGCGCCGAAGTCCGTACTCAAGTGTAATATACAGCGTCAGGCTCCAGTCAACAAGGATGCCATAATCCTTCCAATAGCTTATAGGGAAACCATAAAGATGGCAACTGCCTTCTCAATTTATCAAATAGACCAAACTTTGCAGCTCTATTGAATCCATACCAACAGATGGACCACCTAAAGTTATCTGTTTGTCATCACAAGCCAAATTCAGCCACACGATTGTCTGTTTATTCACAAGAAGCCCAGAGGACCACAAGCTTGGTGTCCTACTTGTCAATCATAATCCATTACAAGGATCATTAACAGTCCAAATCTTTTGAATCTCTATGAAGCAAGGGAAGAACAAGTAGAATCAACATTGTTCAAAATTTATTAAAAGATATAAACAATGCTGCTAGTAGGCAAATTTCTGTACTTGACTGCTTGAATCTATACACTCCTGCTTCACCTACACCAAAGTCCGGATGATGGAATATGTGAAGTGCCAGGGTTCCAAAAAGGGGACAGCTTGAGCAAGAAGGAAAGAAGGCAAAGGAAACATGCCAGAGCTATTGTATTACAATTCTGCCCAGTAATGAGATTATAACGAATCTCGTTCTGAAAATGAAGGATTATGCCAAATATTGCCTGTTTAGATCTGGCCAGATGATAAAACATTGTACATGTCAGGACAACTGCTGGGAAGCTCAGTCAAATTTTTCATCAAATTTGCAGTATTTTCTAATTAGGCACAGAGATACCTAACCCTCCCCCATACTTGGTACTACGGCATACTGGTATTCTAGATCTTGCAAACCAAAAATGTGTATACCAAATTTTGGTACAATGGTGTTTTACCTAATTTTGAAGAAGTCAGATAACCATTAACTTATAGATGCTAATTCTCTCTTTGTTCACGCACCTTTCTTAGCAAGCCAGGCAATATATAAGTATGTCTCTATATAAATTCATACAACTATGTATATAACCTACCAAAGGGAACCAAGGAAGCGATCCTCAGCAAACCGCGACCCCGAATGGCGATCCGACTAAGCCTGCCCCACAAGTACCACTTACCACGTACCACAATCCGGCGAACCACGTACTGAAGCGAACAGGTAGCACTTGGGTTAAACTAAGAGAGTGGCCAAATCTGGTGAAACTTATATAAATGTTCCACAAAAAAAATGGTAACAATGAGGAAAAACGAACTTCTGACTATAGAGTTAGGGTAAGGACCATAGAATGTCAGTAATGCCATCCTTCCCAAATTTTCATCTCAGCTATTGACTCCAGAATGATGTGGCCCAGTGAGAGCCAAGCAATTCTATACACAAGAACCCATTGTTTCATGTTTGGACCTGGATGCGCCATTATATTTGTTTGGGAGTCGTTATTAGTGATAAGGAACTTGGGAAGAGTATCATTGCAAGACTAGAAGAGTATCATTGCAAGCTTAAAACATCAAAAGACTAGAATAAAAAGGTTTGAGGATAGATGCCTCAACTTGAATGCTCAGGTGCCTCAAGTTTGAACCCAAAATGCAATACTTATACTTCGATGATCACACTACAAGAATGTACCAGCCTCTTACAAACTCGCATAAGGCAAATGGCTAAATCAGTTGATATTTTCATATTATCAACAACGCAGTGTCACTGAAGAAACAAGAGGGTGCGAAATCTGTAAATTTAAAGCTTACTTAAACACGATCTCAGAGGAATTTCAGACTCTACTTAAACCCGTGATTACCTTTGGGTGGGAAGAGGAGAATCATCAGAGCTGATTGCTGCCATGTCTGCAACGCTGGGTCTCTCTTCTCTCTCTCTCTCTCTCTCTCTCTCTCTCTCTCTCGCTCACTGACTAAGATTTGCGGCTGCTTAGATTCCAGAACAACGCCAGTGACCACGTTGGCCGGTTGCTAAGATCCAAATTAAAACGAATTTGGTCCGAAGAAGACAAGCCGTCTAGGTTCGTGCCACGTTCTATTTGTAACGCACTACTTTGGCGTTTCACGTCAGCATCCTTTCCCGTTAGTCAAATAATAATAATATCTTTCCTAGTGCATTTATGTCCAGCACATGATACATGAAAACAATTTGTCAACATTCAAAATGAGCGTGTTAACAGGAGAATCACCAAACTGTAATACAAATTTTACTTTGATCAGTAAATTTTGATTCGTGTCGGGAGAATCATTAGACTTAGGGCTGTAACTCAAACGAACTAGATGGGCCTAAGAGCCGGATCATGCTCAGTCCACTCTTAAAAACTCATGCCCACGCAAAGTCCAACTCATCTACGGTCCGAATAATGTATTTCCATGTCCAGAAAGTTTTCGTGAGCAGGGGCTTGGACGCGGGCTGCCCATGGGTTGTCCAATGTATAAATTAGTTTGGTTTACTTAATTTGAAAGCAAATCAATACCATCTAAGTCTACCAATTAATTTTGACTTTTGTGTACTTAATTCTTAAGCATGTCACTTATCATCCAAGTCTATTAATTAGTACAATAAAAAAAGATATAATGAAAAGTCTCAAAATGAATTTAAATTAAACATGGAGACAACGTATTAGGACAACAGAAAGAAAAGGACAAAAGTTTCGAAACAATCTTAAGAAGTCTACTCCTATAGTAAGAAATAAAACAAAAAAGAAGTATTCAGATGTTTTCAAATCCATTTGTTTAGAGGATTTTAAAGACTGAAGAAAAAAATGTATCTTATACACATAAAATTTGTATACATAATTTATATTGTATAAAAGTGGGAAGGGCTGGAATTTTCACGAGACGGGTGAGCCTTTAAAAACATGTGCCCGTGCCCAACTAGGCTATGTTTTTTACGGGTCAAAAATTTTGTACCCACGTCCACCATGATCTCTATAAAAGTAAGTCCACGCGTATATTTCTATAAGCTGACATGGGTTGCCCACAAGTTGCCAACCCAAGTTGCACCCCTAATTAGACTCGTCGATTTGTCTAATTAAGTCATTATGTTAGTTTCTGTAAGCTCCAAACCTGTTAACAAATCTATCTCTCAGAGAAACTCTCTCCGTACACCTTGCGATTCCTACACCTTGCTATCCCTACACCAAAACCTCCATTGCGAGTGCAATCGCTCAGGCGATGCAGGCGGAAACCTTCACCGCAGAGCATGATGCTCTTCATGGAAACCAACCGCCTTCCCTTAATCTCAAATAGGTGTCCCAGAATCAAAGACCCCCCCCCCCCTCTCCTAAAGAAGAGCTAAGGAGAAAAAACAACAAGAAATCCAAAAGTAGCCACACTTTTGAGTCAGAAAAATCCAAACATGCTCCAACCTGAATTTGGAAGTTCCTTTATTCCCCCCAGTTCAAATGGTGAAATCTCGAATGCCCCAAAATCTTACAAAGATGCGGTCTCTACCCCAAAGATCAATGCTGTGTTTTTCAATGAGGAGGAAGATAAGGATGAAGATGAACCTATCTTGGAAAAAGAAGATAAAATGACGGAGGAACAAGAAGAAGATGATCCTTTACTACCAAAGATCAAATTGTCCACTAATTTGATCAAGAAAATTAGGAGGCCTTGGAAATAAAACTTTATCATCAAACTCCTCGGGAAGACAATTGGTTTCAGAGCCCTTTCCATGAGACTCATAAACCTCTGGAGCCTCCAAGACGACTTCGATTTGGTGGATCTCGATGAAGGATTTTTCCTTATCAAATTCAATTTTCCTGAGGATTACAACCATGTTACCAATGGTGGCCCGTGGATTATTCTAAATCACTACCTAACAATCCGAAAATGAGAACTGGATTTCAAACCTTCTGAAACCAAAAAAAACTAAAATGGCCATCTGGATCCGTCTGCCGGAGCTACCTATTGAATATTATGAAGAAAAAGTCCTACACAAAATAGTCATCAATTTCGACAAACCCATCAAAATTGACATGAACACGACAACTTCCTCTAGAGGGAGATATGCCTGCATTTGTGTGAAAATGGATCTCTCAAAACCCCTTGTTCCTGCCTACACCTTAAGAAATAGGAAATATCGTATCGAATATGAATATCTAAACATTTTTTGCTTTATATGTGGTAGGATTGGGCACCGGAAGGAGCTTTGCAACGAACCACCAGAATTTCCACCAGAGAAGAACGAAAAGAACATGGGAGAAGTCAACGGTAACAAATCAGTTACAACGGTCCCTGAAACCAGTCGGGGTGTCAGTACTGAGCTAGAGGACCCCACTACAACAGGAGATTCCCGCCTTTCAAACAAAGAGGAAGAAGCCTTTGGGCCGTGGATGATAGCCAAACGCAGAGGGCGTAGGCCCATCAAAGGTATGACCCAAAATTACGTGAGTCCATCCAATAGATTTAACTCACTCAGGGACAATCCTCAGGAGGAGGCCGAACCAAGAACTCAACAAAAAACCAAGAGATATTCGTAATGGGGGCCAAGCCCAAAAGATAACCACTTTACCCAAAGTGGTCAGTGATCAAGCCCTAGAAAAACCAAGGAAAAATAAAAACAAGGCCCAAGAAGATATAAAAATGCAAGAAAATCCAGAAGAGTTCAGCTGTGGGTGTCCAAATCCACTCTGGGTTAGCCCATCGAAGGAAAATTCTGGAATGACGATGCTACCCCCTTCCCTCAAGAACCTGGAATGGATATTGATAAGGACACAAGTGTAATTCCTCATAACCCACCAATGGTCCACAGTGAAATTTACCCTAACCCTAAATACCTCCTAGACTCTACTGACAACCTTGGTCGGCCCCAATATTCTTGTCCCTATATCAACATAAATCCTAAATTCCCAGACGGTAACCTGTCATCCTTTCTTCACCCCGATCGACCACCTGACTTAAACATGAATGGATGACACACCGATCCAAATATACCACGTGATCCGCCTCAAGATCTCTCCAAAAATAGCCCCAAACACGTCGAAACTTCACATAGTGAGAGTTCAATGGATGAACGACGAATTCCGTTTGAAGATCGAATGCAACAAAGCCGGAAATGCCCCAATGGTAGTACATCTAGCCCAAATCGCTCCAATGAGAGGATAACTCCAAGAAGAGGCAATGATCAAGTCCATTCTGCAAATCCTAATGAGGGACAAACTATCGAACCTCCCAGATCTTAATTCTATGGACATTTACATCTGGAACTGCGGTGGTGCGGGTAACGACAAATTCATGTATGATTTCAGTGATATTGTCATGCGCCCCCGCCCCCCTAATATTATAGCCATTCTTGAACCCATTGTCAAACTCGACAGAATAGGAAATTTCTTTCATCACAAGGGCTATAGTGCCTCTTGTATTGTCAACCCAGAAGGTCAAATATGTGGCATTTGGCTCTTCTAGGACTCCACCCAAGTCAATATTTCTATTCTTCAAGCTACCAATCAAGTAGTTCATGCTGTGGTGTCTAGAAATGACTACGAAGATTGGATTTTTTCAGCTGTTTATGCTAGCCCTAATCCCAAAAAGAGGGAATTCTTATGGGATAATATCATAGATTTTGTCTCTAAGAATAACATGCCCTGGCTAGTTGGGGGAGACTTTAATGATATTGCAGATGTCACGGAGCGAAAAGGCAAAAGAGACAACACTGAAACGCTAAGAATCAGAAAATTTAGAGACAACATCAATAGATGCGGACTCATAGACCTTGTATGCAATGGCCCCAATCTGACTTGGACAGACCAAAGACAAGGGTGGGCCAACGTCCAAAAACGGCTGGATATAGCAATGTCAAACCCTGAATAATGCATCTTATTCCCGGAAGCTCAGGTCTGCAATTTACCCCAAACATCTTCAGACCATTGTGTGATAATTGTAAACTCCTCAGGTACGCTTTTCAAAAACTCTTCTACTACTCTTAATAAACCTTTCAAGTTTGAAGCTGCCTGGACCACTTATGATAGTTTCAAGTATGTTATCACTAATTCTTAGGTTGGTAATAATGACATTTTAAAAAAAATTACCACATTCCAAAGTAAAGCCAAAGCCTGAAATTGTGACATTTTTTGTAACATTTTCAAACGCAAAAGAAGACTCTGGGCTAGATTGATAGGTATTCAAACTACCCTCTCCCTGCATTACTTTTATTACTTACAATGCATGGTAAGGGATATAAGAAATCAATATTTGAATACCCTTGCCCAGGAGGAGCTATTATGGCTCCAAAAATCTAGAGTCAGCTGGTTGGCTCATGGGGACAGAAACATTAAATTTTTCCATATCTCCACCCTTGCCAGAAGGAAAAGAAACAAAATCCTTAGTTTAAAAGATAATAGTAATAATTGGCTCACTGATCCTAACCATATAAAGGATCATATCTTAGATCATTTTACTAACATGTTCTCTAACAACAACTTGATTCATAGCAGCTACCAACATAATCTTAATTTTTCCAAGATTCTGGAGACTGAAGCCAAAATCCTCTCGCACCCCATTAGTAACTTGGAAATCAAATAAGCCTTCTTCAATATCAAAGTTCTCAAAGCCCCTGGCTCTGATGGACTAAATGCTTTATTTTTTCATAAATTTTGGGACACTGCTAGTGATTCCTACTATACCTTCATTAAAGACTGTTTTGACAAAGAGGAAATGCCCCTGATCAATAACAAAACTTTTGTCACCCTTATACCCAAAATTGATCTTCCCCTTAGTATTACCCAATTCAGACATATAAGTCTGCTCAATGTCACCTATAAAGCTTTATCTAAGATTCTTGTGAGTAGAATCAGACTTTTGCTTAAGAAGATCATAAGCCCTGCCCAAAGTAGTTGTCCCTGGTAGATCTACCATTGACAATGTCATTGTCATTCAGGAGATTATACATACCCTGATAAATAAAAAAAGGTAGAAGATGAGGTCTTATCTTCAAAATTGACCTGGAGAAAGCCTATGACAAGTTGGACTGGAATTTCATCAAATTCACCCTTGAAGATTTCAGCTTTCCCAAAAAATGGATCAACCTAATCATGAATATGATCACTGGATCTACTTTACAATTCCTTTGGAATGGGCAACCCCTAAAAGCCATTAAACCTCAAAGAGGTATTAGACACGATGACCTTCTATCTCCCTACATTTTTGTTTTTGTGCATTGAAAAACTTTCACAGATGATCAATCAATGCACCCTAAAAAACAAGAATCTTGGTCTCACTGCCTCCCTAGGAGGCCCCCTTATATCCCACCTCTTTTTTGCTGATGACCTCATCCTTTTCTACAAAGATAGTGAGAAAAATTACAAGCTCATGATGAGTACCCTAAAGAACTTTTGCAAGATGTCTGGTCAAACCATCAACTACAACATGTCCAAAATGTTTGCCTCTGAAAACATCCCTAAGAGCAGAGCTGCTGAGATAAACAATTGTTGTGGTATCCCTCTTATTGATGATCTTGGAACATATCTTGGCATCCCCCTCACTCATAAAAGAGTCTATAAGAACAGCTATATCCATGTCATTCATAAGGTCCATAGCAAACTTGCTGGGTGGAAGACTAATGTTATCCTTAGCTGGTAGACTAACACTTATTAAATATGTTACCACTTCCATTCCCAGCTATGTCATGCAAACCCAAGTTCTTCCTATAGCTATATGTGACAAACCGGATAAGATGAATAGAGCCTTTTTGTGGGGTGATACTGATTCCAAGAAAAAACTTCACCTTGTCAAATGGGATAATGTTTGCTTGTCTAGAGGTCAGGGTGGTTTGGGTATCAGAAGCACTTAAACAATGAGAACTTGCTATGGGTGTAGTTAATTAAGGCCAAGTACATCAGGCAAAGAAATTTCATAGACTGGAACAACATAAAAAATGGCTCCCAAATCCATAATAGTATCAAAAAAGGCACCCCCACACCTTAGGAAATAAAACAAATGGAATATCATTAATGGGAACAAATTTAGTTTTTGGAAGGACTGGTGGTGTGGGAAGGAGCCCTTAGATATTATTGTCTCCTGTAGCAACAACAGTAATTACATGGTCAAGAATTTCATAAATAATAAAGTCTGGAACATCAATTCCCTAAGAGAAAGTATTAATTATGATACTCTACAAGGAATTACAAAGATCCACATTCCTCAATATAGTTTGGAGGAAGAAGACCAACCTATTTAAAACCTTAACCCTCGTGGAAAATTCACCATAGCTAGTGCTTACAGGATGCTGATTCATAATGAGGACACCCCTGAGGTGATTGAGGATAAATGGAACTGGTTATGGAAACTCAAACTCCCTCCTAAAATTATCATTTTATTATGGCTCATTCTTTGGAATAGACTCCCTACTAATGAACTTAGATCCATTAGAAATATAACTAGCTCAAATGTTTGCCATAGATGCAAACTTTTTGTGGAGTCTTTCATTCACCTTATCAGAGAATGCCCCAAAGCCAAAAACTTGTGGAGGAAACTTATTGGACAGCAATCCCATAACAATATCAATAACCAAAACACTTAAATTTGGTTGAAAAAGAATATCATTGGAAAGAAAAAGCCTAATTTTGGTGAAATACCTTGGACCTTTATCTGTGTTGTAGCTATTTGGCAAATTTGGAAGGATAGGAATAAGGAGTGCATTGAGGGTGTCATGGTCAATGATGATATCTCATGGAAATATACGCTGGATTTTGCAAATGACCTTATGACTATATTTGCCAAACCAGCCATTAACAAAGTACCCAAATTTATTCATTAGTCTTTTCCCCCTATAGGTAAACTTAAAATCAATATGGATGGATGCAAGAAAGATGGAGACAAAGGAGGTTTTGGTGGCCTCATCTGAGATGACAAGGGCAACTGGATTAAAGGTTTCATGGGATACATGTTGTTTTGTACAGCCCTGGAAATTGAATTATATGGTCTACTCAAAGGATAAAAGTCATCAAGGATAAAAGTCTCAAAGATGTAACTCTGGAAACTGACTCAGAATAAGCAAAAAACTTGTTGACGAAGGAGCGCAATATTTGGCACCGGCTGTCAAGCTTAATTCTTGATTGTCGTTTCCTGCTACATGTTACCCAAACCTCCATCCTCCATGTTCAAAGAAAAGGCAACTGATGTGCGGATTTCTTGGCAAATTTGGGTGCTACTCAAGATAGGGCATTTGTGTCTCTAGATCAACCCCCGGAGGATCTGTATTATCTGTTAAGGCATGATGCCGAAGGTTTAGGACAACGGCGTCTGTAATTTGAACTCTTATCTAATATATTTCCTTTGAACCGAAAAAAAAAATCTCCAAGCTTGTTAAGTTCTTTAATTCAAAGACAGATCTATAACCACGCATAAATCCACCACTAAGCACAGCCACAGTTCTACTACCAAGAACAGCCACAACCCCCCCCCCCCCCCTCTCACACACATACTTGTTGAATCGACCCACAATCAAAGACACACCTCGATTGGATTCACCCACAACCATGCACGCACATATTGATTAAATTCACCCCATCCGCACACACTGATTATAATTCACCCACAATCAGCACACACACACATTCATTGAACTGACCCCTTTCCCCCCACGTCTATATCGGGTGGGGCGACTTGGTTGAGGTGGTGATGGGGGGTGAGGCTTGGTGGCGGTGAGTGATGAGTGACGGTGTTGGGTGGGGCAGCTGCTTGGTTGTGGTGGTGGAGGTAGGTAGCGAGGCTTAGGTTAGGGGGCAATAGAGAGAAAAGAAGAAAAAGAAGAAGCAACAACAGCAGCAGGAAAAGGAAAACAAAAAGTAAAAATTCTAAAATAATACGAAAGTGATGAACTTGCACCTGGCTTAAGGAAGTTACCTGGAGTAAAAACTGAATGACTCAATTTGGCTCAACTGAAGAATACAGTGGTTACTTGACATATATCAAAGTCTAGTGACTAAAGTGAAATTTGCACTATGGTTCAATGGTTGACAACACATCTAACTCTTTTTATCTTATGCATAGCTTTTGGTTTCTAGCTTACATGCACGAAGAGATTGACACAATTATCAACAGATTTTGGTGGTCAACCAATAGTGCTAAGCAAAGCATTCATTGAGTAAACTGATACAGTATATGTGGCCTAGAAATAGAAGAGGTTTAAGATTTTGTAATACAAGACTCTTTAGTGATGCACTACTTACTAATTTAGGTTGCAAGATTTTTTATCAGCCAACCTCTTTGGTTTTCTCCGTATTTGGGGCTAAAACCCAACACCCAAAAACCCCAAACAAGCGCCACCATACCTACGACCACCTACCACTATCTTCCCTACAGCCAGCTACCTACCACCAACACACCTTACAACTGGCAACCATCATCTTATACCCACCTCGCCACAACCATCGCCATAACCACCGACCAACACAATAACCATCAAACAATCCACCCATCAACCGTCCACCCCTACCCGCACCCACCCACCAAACCTACTAATACAACTACAAATACAGGGAGAGAAAAGAGAAAGAAGATAAAGCCACCACCCCACACCCACCATCATCGGAGCAACAATCGCCCACTACTGCCCACAACCCTATTTTATTTTCTACGTCTCAAAATACTAACACTATTGTGTATACCCAAGTCAAAATCGTCGAGATCTACACTAAATCTGAGCCAAAACTACCAGATGGTGGCGATTTTGGCTCAGATCTCGAATGGACCTCAGTGGTGGCAATGCCAATGCCGTTAATTTTTGTGGTAAGGATTATGTGTAACACCCCAACTTCGTGTTTTCTTTTTAGTTTATCAGAATGCATAATTTTGACTATTAATCAGATTAGTTTGGGGTCTTCTAATAATATTAAAATTTATGGGTAAACTTGGAAAATAAAAATATTTAAAATTTAAGGGGTTTTAAGCAAACTCTCCTTTTAGGGTTAATATATAAAGACTAGCTTAATTCCCAGCCGTCAAAGAAAAACATTGGTCAGCCTCTTTTACGTGAAACTAGAGAGAGAAAGGGAGAGAGAATGAAAAGAATTTTCAAGGTAAATCCCTAGTCTCTTCTCTCTAGTTTTAGCTATTTGTTTAGGTGTTTTAAATTGTAATCTTGGGTGTGTTTTAGATGGATCTTAACGTGTAAGTGCTAGGGCTTATGCGTATATTGTGTGCATTTCAGAGGGTGAGATGTGGGTGTGTTTGAGAATAAGGCTGCTGTAGATCAGCATAAGAGTGAGTTAGGTTTTTATTGATATCTCTCTCAATATTAATCCGATTGATGTTTTTTTATACTTTCTGAAAACCTTATTTTCTCCATTTCAAATTTCAGTTTTAATTTTTTTCAGAATCTTATGTTTTGATATTGAAAAATGACTTTAAATTTAATTCACAGTAAAAGTCAAGATTTTTCTGTTTCGGGCAGCTACTTCAATTTGTCATAGAAAATTAATTAATCACGGTATTTTTGTACCATTTATATTTTTAAAACCTCAGAAAGTCCTCTTCAACTTTGTAGTTTTGAGTTTTCTGAGATTCGTAGTGTTTCGGCTCCAAAATAATCATTGAACAAAACTGGTCTGTACAGAGATGTGCTGCTTTGATCAGCAACTTTGATTTACTGTAGAGATGTCATTACTCATTGGATTTTTGTGACTCTTATATTTCTGAAAGCCTTAGAAATTATTCTTTAACTTTTTAGTTTTGCCCTGTGTTCATGATAAATCGTTTAATGAAAACTGAAATGAAATGTCATGGAATTGTTGTGTGAGTAACTGAATCATGCTTGGTACATGTGGAATGAGATGATAATTTGACTGTGTTACTGCGCCCCATATCCACAGGAGAAAGTGGATTCCGGGGTCCTGGTCAATGAGACCATACGTTGACGCACAATACTGTTGCATCGTGGTTCGCCCTTGTGTCCACATTTTGTTATCCTGGGTGGATGAGGGATTTTGGGTCCTAGTCAGTGGGACCATACGCTGACCGCAGTATACCATGTTATGAATAACTGTGATAGTTCTTGAGGAATCTTTTGGTTGATTATATTCTATTTTTTAGATTTCTTTTGCTGCAAGCACTTATATGTACGTAGATATGTTGAGTTAAATTCTATTTTTGGTGACATTGAATTCCTGATTTTGAAAAGGAGAAAAAAAAACATGGCATGTTTAAAATCCTCAAATCTATTTTAGGGATATGACATGTGTATTTACTGGACCCCCAGCTCACCCCTTTTTATAAATATTTTCAGGTGATCACCTAGATGAACCTGAATACTATAAGGGTAATGAGAATAAAGCCGCAAGAGATGCTCGTTAGGAAGTTGATTTAAGTTCCTTGAGAAACTGTAGAACTGCTGGTTATTTCTAGAATTGTTTGTAACTTAAATCCATGAGATTTCTTTTAAATAAATTATATCAGTCATTATGGAGGAATTCAGTAGAGATAATTTTGGAAAGATTTGTAAATACCTCTTGAGAAGTCATTTTAAGGTCTTAGTTATTGCATGCCCCTAGATTTGTGTACAGGTTTAAATAAGGCCTGGCAGAATCCAAACTGAATGGGTCTGTGGCTGGTCACGTACCTAGCACACAGGCTTACCCGTGGGTTCGGATCGTGACATTATGGTAGTAGGAATTATGATTTGTTGATTGTGGTGGGTGAGGTAAGGAATGGCAGAAGAGATGACACACACACATACACACACGAAGTGGCAGAAGAGATGACACACACACACAAAAGAATCAGAAAAGGAAAGAAGCAGAACGAGAGTGAAGTGAAAGAAGGGAATTTTGGAAAAAGTTCTAACTGCTACTCTTTGTAGCGGTTGAGCGAATTTTATTTTTTAAAATGTAATTTGCTCCATCCACGATGGCCTCCATATTTATATGTGTGTGTTTAAACACCCTTTTGGTTGTTACATAACTATCCATCTAAAATTATGGCACTTGACATTCTAAGAATTTTTTAAAAAATTAACACATAATAAGATTTTAAATAGTAAATAACTACCTATAAGGATGTGTTTGGTTTTCACAATATAAATTTTATTAAAAAATATAGTTAAAATATATTCCAAAGGTCAAGGTTGATATTATAAAAAATCATATTGGTAAAAGCATTCGGTGAACCACAAAAACTAGTGATAATTATAACGGAAGCCCTTTGGTGCAACACCAAATTTGGAGTTACATAACTACCTACTTATAACGACGGTGCTTGACATTACAAGAAAATAGTTCAAAAATAATACAAAGATAAAAACTTAAAATAATAAATAACTACTCATAAAGATATTATTGGTTTTCACAATTTAAAATTTATTTTAAAGAATGATGATACCACATTTATAGGGGATAGCCCTTTATACTACTTATAGATGGAACAATCATTTTTGGGGTAATGTCACTTTCGATATTACATAAGTACCTACTTGTAACGAGTATACTTAGCATTATTAGAAGTTTGTTGAAAAATGACACAAAATAAAAACTTAGAATAAGGAATAATTAGCCATAAAGACGTGTTTGATTTTCATAAATTTAACATCTATATTAAAGAATGATGGCACCAATTTAAGTGGAATAGCCATTTTGGTATAACGCCACTTTGGCATTACATAACTACCTGTAAAGATACATTTAACATTACAAAAAAATTATGACACTTCGGCATTGCAAGAAAATTGACACAAAACAAAACCTTAAAATAGGAAATGATTACCTATAAGGATTGTTTGGTTTTCAACAATCTAAATTCCCTTTTAAAGAATAGAAACTTATATGTCATTGCTTGATTTTTTAACAAATTGATTGTTATTAACTTTAGTTATGCACACGCATCGCATATACCATGGTAACTAGTACTACAAGAACATTCATTTTGGTGTAACACCACTTTTGCGTTACGTAAATACCGACATATAATAATTACATTTGGCATTATAACAAGATTGTTAAAACATGCAACAAAATAAAAAGTTTAAAAAGTAAATAACTACATAGAAAGACATGTTGGGTTCATTATACAAAAGGTCGACAATAAACACTTTAATGTGATGCTTGATTTACTAACTTTATTTTTGCATGCATATCACCTGTGTCACATTAACTATTACTACTTACAACGAAAATAGTTATTTCAGTGTTTCATAACTATCTACTTATGATGATAAAACTTGGCATTAGAAGAATACGAAACAAAAACTTAAGATATCAAATAACTACCTGATATAGCTAAAAGTATACCTCCAATCAGGATACAACACATGTCGTTTATGACTCATGGTCAAACTTGGTCAACTGCAAAATTGATAATTACTTTATTGCGAATTAAGGATTCTCAAAAATCTTGACGTGATCTTTAAGGATCCTAACGCGATCCTAACAGATCTGGCCCATGGCCCGGCCGCCAGGACTCCTAGCCCTGCTAAGACTCTTTTACCTACATCTATATAAATGGGATTGCCCCAGGTATGCAAACAACTACACACACACAAACACACAGTCTTTCATGCTTTTCTAGAGCTCATGTCCTGTAGTTACGCTCTGATTTAAGCATCACAGAGTTCTCTGCTGGGAACCTACTCGGGGGTCACTATTTTTCTGTCTTCCAGGTCATCATTTTTGCCTAGGATTTTGGAGCATGTTTTCAACAACAACATATTTGGTGACATCTACTGGACCAGCCAGCCTAGCCGATTGACCTAAAAAAATAAATAACTCAACAGTTCTATCGAGATGGCAACATGTCGAACCCACCGACGGAACAGTCTCCGCCATGGGTTTCAAATTCGACTCTCGTCACAGTCACACAAAAAAAGAAAATTTGTGATTATTTTCCATAAGCTACCGCCAGCGACCGAGGGCAATGCCGTCAGACGGAAGCCACAACCCCATTACTGCCACAGCTGGTACAACCACTTCAATGAAGCTTTAAAAACACAATCACACTGGAGGTGCATAACCATCATCACCGGCGTCACAAACCACCGTCGCGAAGCTATTGGAGCAGCGACAACAACCTAAACAAAAAGGGAAAAAAGGCAACAGAAGCAACGTCGCCAGACAGTTGCATCCCATATGGCGGCCGCGTATTCTTCTCAACTACCACAATCATCATGACACTAATCAGCGCAATTGCCAATGCAGCTATACCACAGTCCTGGGCACCACAAAACCACTGTCATCACAGCAAAGCTGCCAGAGCAACAACATAAGAGAGAGAGAGAGAAAACCAAAAACAAAAAAAATATGCGGCACACATCACATGCAACGTCACCACCACCGTAAAATCGCCCATAGCCAACAAGCTGCAGCCGCAAAGGGTCAAAACCTAACATATTGTTGTTGCTGCAAAAGGGTCAAAGCCCTAATAGATTGTTGCCGCTGTTAAGGGTCAAAGCCCTAATAGATTGTCGCCGCTCTTAAGGGTCAAAACCTTAACTGATCATCACTGCCCTTTTTGTCAACTGATCATCACTGCCCTTTTTGTTAACTGATCATCACTGCCCTTTTTGTTTACGCCCTTGCCATCGCAATGGGCACCATTGCCAAACCTATCCCACAGGTGCCGCCCTGTTTCACCGGCCATCGTTACGGCGCCATCTCCATTGGCCATCGCGAGGATGTCACTCCATCAACCTCCGCTATGTTGCAAACTCCTTCGGCCATCACCATCGGTTTAGGCAAGAGGCCCGCCACCGTTACCACATTAGGCCATGCTTCCTGACGACCACCATTATCGTCGACGCTCACGCTATGGCATAACTCGTCGATATTGCCTCGGTGGTGAACAGTCACATGCGACAATCCGCTAGCCACCGCAGTGGCCCCATGGTTGCCCTCACTTTGGTGAAGGAAAAAAGACATATTCATTAACATGTGCATTTTTCTATTTAAAGAATTACCATTCCTCCTCCCCCCCCCCCCCCACCAACCAATAAATTGTATATTTCTGTTAAAGACCCAAAGGGTCTTATTTATTAAAATTAGGCCACATACTTTTTAAAGCATTAAATTTCAACCCGAGAAAAAGGTCAATTTAAATTCAAAACACAAAGTGTCATTTATTTAACACGTGACTTACATTCTTTAAAGCATGTGCACATTTTACATTACGTGGCACATCGATAAAACTAAATATGTTACGACTTTAGGCACTAGCAAGCCTTTCAAAGTTTGTGTCCTGTGCGCTTCTATATTACTTAGACTCGTTTATTTTTAATCTAGCATTGTCCAGTAGTGTCAATTGATGTGAGTGCATTACATGTCAGGTCTTACTGGCTGCTATGAATTTTTTGATCTCACGTGCGACACGCAGTGCAACACACCCATGTTGGCATATCCGGTCATACTTTGACTTATATCTATGGCATATTCACACCACTATTTGTTGATGAGCTAATATTACAATAATGGAGGGATGCACGCTCCTAGTGCAACTAGTGAAGCAAAGCACATCGCCAGACTCTGTTGATAGCATCTCTAATATGTCTGGTACAACTCATGCAACCAGTAAACCAAATCTAGTTCCCGCAAAATATATGGATAAACTACGACAACTTCTTTAATGATCACCCAATGACATCCTGCTCAAATGGATTTCTCGTCCTCAATCTTTATTGATCATCAGTGGCATCTTGCTCAGACGAATCCTTGTTCTCTATCTTTAAATGCTCGTCCAGACGAGCAGACATATTATGGTCGTCTATATCTCTATTATGCATATAGGTCTTTCTGTGACCACGCCTTATAGGCTGAAAAGTTATCTTTATATTCAGGCTTTCTCGAGCAGCGGGGCTTTATATAATATGACAACGAAAAAATTACAGGCTCATTAGCATCACGTAAGTAAGTATTTATTACCTTGACAACGCTTCAGGGGCATTTACATGAGCTTTGTGCTCCATTTGCCCTCAAGGGCGCTTACGAGAACTCTATGTTCCATCAAACCCCTAAGGGTATTTACATGAGCTCTGTGATCCATCAGCCCTCAAAGACACCTGCGAGAATTCTAAGTTCCTTCAAACACTCAAAGGCATTTACAAGAGCTTTGTGCTTCATTAATGCTCAAGGGCGCGTGCGAGAACTCTAAGTTCCATCAAACCCTGAAGGTGTATTTACATGAGCGTTGTGCTCTATCATCCCTCAAAGGCGCTCACTAGAAATCTACATTCCCCTAGCTCCTAAGGGCACTTAAGGGATGAATACCCCCAAGGGTGGCAGGATAGAGCTCAAGTTCTATCCGAACGTTTAGTTACAACTCTAATCCGTGAAAGTGCAAAGCACTTTGTGAGACTTCATCACTCCACCACTCTTTGTTAATTCAAAACTCAGCCCAGAGTGAGTGCAAGGATTCTTTGCCAGCTCTTAGCTAATGATAAGAGTTAGTAACAAAGTAAAACGCAAGCATGATGTGGTCAGCCCAAGCTAAAGAATACACACTTGCACAAAACAAACACCCTTCAACGGAGAGGTGAAAACTACATTGTCAAGTGAAACCCCTTAATGGGATATTCAAACACTTAGACAAATTATCATGGGGTACAGCCTCTAAGGATCTCAAGATCATATGACCCGTCTGCCAAATACGAGTCCAAAGAAGCCTAGTTGGGTAAAAGCCTAAGGCCTAGCTTTCAAGATCCAAAGTTTGAACAGCCTGCTTGGGCGAAATAATGTGGCTTGAGCTCCTAAGAGCTTAAGTTCGAGCATAATGAAGTAGAAAAATATTATTTACCATTACAAGTGGATGAAAAGTTCCTTACATATATGATGTGTGTCTCAAGACACGTGGTATATACTTTCTTAGCCAAATATTTTGGCTAAGAAAGTGGGGTCTCATGACATAGCTAAAAGTACACCTTCAATCAGAATATGACAAGTGTTCTTTATGACTCATGGTCAAACTTGAGCAACTACAAGTCTGGTAATTACCTTATCGGGAATTAGGGATCCTCAAAGATCTAGACGTGATCCTCAAGGATCCTAACGTGATCCTAACACATATGGCCCAAGGCCCAACCATCAAGACTCTTAGTCCTACTAGGATTCTTCTACGTACATCTAGATAAAGGGGACTCCCTTAGGTACGCAAACAACTACACACACATAGACACATGGTCTTTCATCTTCTTTTTTTTTCAAAGTTTCTCTCATCTAGTTGCGGTCTGACTTAAGCATCAGAGAGTTCTCCGTCAGGAACCACCTGGCGGTCACTCGTTTTTTGTCTTACAAGTCATCATTTCTGGCTAGGGTTCCGGAGCATATTTCTCGCAGCAATACTGAACATAACTGTAACATCGAGACCACCCTGGAACGGGTCACAATGCCCTGTTTTCGTTACAGATGGTATCTCTCGACTCGGGCTGAAGTCGGGTTGCCAATCGATTATATCTCAAGGCAACGGAACTGACCTACATTTTGAACAATGCATCGTTTGATGTTATTACAATAACATCATGTTTGATTTTACACTTTGAAATTCATTGTAAAGAATGTTTACAATAAGCACTTGCATGTCATGCTTGACGTCTTAACAAATTTCATATCATTAATTTTATTTTTGTCACGATAACTAGTATCTGTTATTTGAAAATGCAATGGTTCTTCTTAATAGGCCAGCTTCTCTTTGCCATGCGTCTTTCCTACGAACCTGTTCCCATTGCAGCTGGGGTAGAACTAGAATGCGTAAGATCTTCAACCCTTTTCTCAACAAGCTCAATACTATCATCCAAAAGAAGATTGAGATCTTTTAGGTCTTCCAAACTATTTACATCATCCAAACTTTCATCGATCAAGAACTTGCTCATGAATTGTTCGATTTGTAGCCCTTTGTTCTTCTTCTCTTCCTTCACTAGCTTTCCTTTAAGCATAGCTATATTTTTCTGCAGAAGGATTTCACCATCCATCATGTTATAAGTTTGTTTTTCTGGAGGCAAATTCCTAAATCTTTCTACTACATGCGATGCACCATGAGGGGAAGGCCAAACTTCAGGATGAGAATCATTTGAATTACGAATGATTGCACATGTCTCAACCCCACATAAGGTCTGCAATTCGCTTGCCTTCTTTAACATGCCAACTTTCCTCTTCTTGAATGTCCTCCTCCTTGCACATTCATCTGTAATGAATTGATAATTAACCTTTTTTCGAACCATGATTTTGGGTGTAAAGAAAGAACCCAACACCTTCTTCGAGGGTTGATGATTTGCATGCTAAACTAGCCAAATAGTTTATATAGAGGTGATAATCAATGAGATATGGCTGTGTAGCGTTCAAATCATGTCATGCACCAAAAGGTGAATAGATTACTGGCTAGATTTGCAAAGTTAACAACAACAAAGGCATCTGTAAGGTGAATAAACCAAATATGGTTCTTGAAATCAGATTACAACATCTTTGACGGTTTAAACTAATTTATATCCTTTGAAAGGTGACTGATGCATTTAATGAGAGAAGATTATTGGTTAGATTTATGTAACATGTTATGTTATGAGGCATCATATTGGTAACAACAGACAGAATTACGTATAAAACCTTCTTATACTAATTTCTTTATTTGTACGTAACCTTTTTTCTCCCAATAAATTACGCAATTTTAGTTCTTTTTTTTTTAAAAGTTTTTACATCACACATTGTAGCAACAATGGTTGGTATATATAAGAGAAACTCTGATCATGCCAACCAAAATTGTAAAACTTTTTTGCATGCTCATTCACCATAGTTTTTTCTACCATTATATGATTTATTATGTTCATAAACTTCTCAATATTTGTTTCATATAATGACATCCAGAATAGCTTAACCTTACATGATAAGAATGCAGAAAAGCCAGCTCATATCACTGCAATTGAAAAGTCAAAATACATCTAACCATATAGTCAAATTCAACACTAAAGTCATCCACTTTCAACTTTGACAAGTAAAACAACATTTATATATAGTCCAAGGAAGATTAGTGCAATTTGAAAGAAAGGGTTATCTATCTACACGGATGCACTTAATAACGAGCTTTAGAGAATCAAATTGAAGGGTATGTTGATTGTTGGAGCAATCAACTTTTGCGACAAATTCTAGTACAATGTATATGACCCGTTAGGTTTACTTTTAGTTTCTTTGTTCCACAAGGAATGTGTTGTGAGGAAATATGGATCCTTGGACTCATAAATAAGGAAAGAAAGAGTGCCCATATAAATGTTAACGACAAGAAAAAAGAAGCCTAAGAAAGCTCCATATGACTAAATGACAACCAGCATCCAAAAGCCCCTGATGATGGACTAAAGGACTTAATTGTGTTCTTGGAAGGCATCCACCTTACGTAGACCTAAGTGAAATGAATTTCTTCTGAATTGCTTACCAATAGACAAACTATTCAAACTAAAATCCATGTAATTGGACTCTCATTCTTATGGTTGAAACTTTTAAGAATCCTAGACCTGAATTGCTTGGTTTTTTCTACACATATATACCATATGTATCTATATATGTACATATACATATACATATACATATATATATATACACACACACACACACATACATATCCTCCAGATGTTCTCCGAGACCTTAAATTTGGCAAAGATAATTAGATTAAACAATTCTTTGCACTTTAGGAGGAAATCTACTTTTCAAGAAAGTGAAGGACAATAATTCAAGTTTGCTTTATGAAAAGTCACATCAATAATTCAAAGAAGCTTTATGAACAACAAAAGATGACGATGCATGTCTGATGGACTCCACCACACATCCGGGACATGCGGCCAACATCATCAGACAAACTATAATTACTTTAATAAAAAGTAACCATAGGTCATGTTTAAACCATAGTTGATATAAGCCTATATAAGGCGTTTTCTCCATTAGGGAAAGTAGGCATTACACTCACACACACACACACACATCTTCCAGAAATTTAATCCTAATTTGCTTGGCTTTTTTAGTATTTAGTAAAATTCTCTTTAATCTAGTAGTCAAATTATTCAATTAATACAACAAATATTGTCTACAGAATGTCTTTTTTATATAGCTCATACTTTTATAGCAGTAAACACAACTAGTCTTGACTAACATCCCCACCAATAGTAGGCATATAGCAACTTTCCTATTTTTTGTTAGACAAAATTACCCCTATAACTAAAAACATGGCAGTACAACTTAAGGGTATAAAAGTCATTTTAATTTAATCTAATGTCTTCATTCCCCTAATAGCAATTTCGGCAACCACCGGCCAAACACGATGTCACCGCCACGCTCACCGCTGTGCTACCACCACAATTGACGCCACACCACCGTAATGCTGCCACCACCAACTTGTTGTCGAATGCAACGAAGCACCGGTTGGATATGAGGGTGAAACAAATTGTGCGCGAGGGGTGGGGGGGTCACTGGTTAGATGTAATGGACCCAGGAATATGGACTGGAATTTTTTAATATTAATGGATTTTCTTACTAATTTACTAAACAAGTCATGGAGCATTTGCAATAACACAAACCCAAGAAGGGCTAGAAAAGAAGAGAAATAGTGCTAATTTCTGGAATCCAAAATCTGCTTTTCCATCACGTGTTCTCTTCTCTCTAACGAGGTTACAACTATTTTCTGGGAATCGTGGGAGGGTAAATAATAAAAAGAAAATAAGGTTAAGCTGCTTATTCTGAGTTGAATTACATTAAACCCTAAATGCTAAGCCTCGGGATTAGCATTAAATGTCTCACAAAATTCTATGTGTTAATGGCTGAGGAAGATCAATTTGTGAGTTACCAATGGTGTCACACTAAATGCGTCATTAGCGTCTTTCTCCCAACGGTCTTCATGCGTCTGCGAGGTTGTTTTTAAATCATGTTGTGTGCCCATGCGCCAACCCCTTTTTCAATTGTCTTTTCTTCATTTCCCTCTCCAGTTGCATTGTTGTTTTCATTCCTAATTGGCCTTGGCCTTGAGCTTAGCTTTGTCTTATTCCTGGCATTCCGTTCCTCTTATACTTTTCTTCCGCTGTTTAGCAAAAACAAGGAACTTTTCCATAACTACATCCCAATCCTCCCTCATCTATCATGTTAGACCGGTCCATAAGTACCTGGGAGCTATAGTGCATCCCAGTGCTAATAATTCTTCTACGCAGCACACAAGTTGGCTTTAGCATCATTCAGCCTTTGTCGGGAGGGGGGGGGGGTAGTTGCCTAATAGCAACAGCTTGTTGACCTAGGGTGGGAACATGGAACACAGGGTAGATAAAGGAGTGTGGGAGCAGGTCAAGCTTGTAAGCTACTGTCCTTAATTTATAAGGACCTTATAAAGGCCATAACACATTCAGGCTAGCTTCAAGTGCTTCCTCAAGGCTAAACTGTTCTAACTGTATGGTTGTATCCCTAGATAGACAAGGTCACCGACTGTAAATTCTTTCTATGATCTATGCTTGTCTCCATAAAACTTCATTCTAAAATTAGCCATGACCAAATTATCCTTAAGTAAATGGAGAATCTTTTTTCCTTCAGCCATGTAATCATCAACTAATGTTCTATATAGTCTCTAGTGTTCCCAAGTTGTGTATCCATAAATGGCCTTAAATGGAGTCACTCAAATAGAGATATAATAAGTGGTGTTGTACAAGTACTTTGCCAGTGTGAGCCACTCACTCCATGGCTTTGGCCTGCCGTGCAGAAACATCTTAAATAAGCTTTCTAACATTGGTTTACTCTCTTAGTTCGACCATCACTTTGAGTGTGATAGGAAGTGCTCAAATGCGACTAAGTGCGCAATAGAGCAAATAATTTTTGCAAGATATTTATGATGAATACCCTACCCTTATCACTCATTATGCTGTCAAGTGTCCCATGCAATTTGAACACCTGGTCAATGAAGCTTGAGCAACATCTTGAGCAGTATGAGGATGGCTTGGAGGAATAAAGGGTGCTAGCTTGCTTAGTCTATCGACTACTACCATGATGACCTCCTTATGCTCAAATTTAGGCTAATCTTAGATTTAGGCTACCCTTAACAATGAAATCAATATGATTCCAGCTCCAAAATTACCTAGGAATTGTCAAAGGTTAGAGTAGGCTAGGGTATGGGTTATCTTCATGCTTGTTTCTTTGGTAAGTTTCATATTGCTTGACCCGCTGGTTCACTAAAATCTTTAAGTTTGACTAGTAAAACAATGTTGTTGTTCTTTTAGTACCTGTGCCCCCAGAGTGTCCACTAATAGATGATATGTGCAATATTTGTAGTTTCTAAGTCCTTAAATCTCCTTTGTTGCCTACACTAACATGCCTTTTTACCTCAAGATACCTTGGTTGTAGGTGTACTCAGAGATGGCATAAAGTTCAATGACCAATTATTGGATGTTCTAACCCTTCATAGCTCCCCTATTATTCAATCAGCCGCATGAGAGTCGCACTGGAGATAACACTGTATTGATTGTCTTTGTCATTAATATTGGGCATTCCTGATAAAGCATCAGGAGCTCTATTATCTTTTCCAGCTTTATCTTATATGTCAAAATTGAACCCAAGTAATTAGGATAGACATGTTTGCTACAACAATAGGGGTGACCCTCTGGCCCAGTGATTAAGTATTTGAGCCTTCAGTGGTCAATCCTGACAGTAAAATGCTGCACACTTAAATATGTATGCCAGTGCATTATGCTTGAACCAAAGCCACTAATTCCATTTCATATGTTAACAGAACGAGCACCTTACATCCAAAAAGCCTTACTAAAATAGGCCAAGGGCTTCCCTTCATAAATTAGTATTGTCTATATCCCTTGTTCACTAGCATCTCTACCACAAATGGCAATGTAAAATATGGTAGAGCCAGCACTTAGGTGTAGGGCTGTATATGAACCGAGTTCGAGCCAAATATGGGTGTGTTCGAACTCAGTTTGTTTAAGTTTTGGCATGTTTGAGCTCGGCTCGAGTTCGTCAAGAGTGAAAACATCAATGTTTAAACTCAGTTCGAGTTCGTGACGGTAAAACTTGGGCTCAGCTCGTTCAACTCATTTAACAATACGAGCCGAACTCGACTTCGGAAACTTGGCTCGTATTCGTGTTCAACTTCCAATCAAATCCCTAAATTTACTCAAAATCCACAAATCATTCAAGTAATCAAACTACAATTAATCAAAATAAATATAAAGAAGATACAAGGAGGGATGCAAAATAAAAAACACTAGAAAAGAAATATGATCGATTGGTGATGAAGACATAGATAACGGGTTGATGCATGCCCCTTACGAATCAGTTCCATCTCCAAGTATTTGAGGTTGAGCCTTTGGCTTTGCAACTTTGCAGACGATGGCTTTGCAGTTCGGAAACATGACTTTGTAGCTTTGCAAGTTGAATCAATGATGCAGGTTGAATCCGACGACGGGGAGATGACGGAGGCAATGACATGCGACATGATGTCCATTTGGGGAGGGGGGGAGAGGGGGGCTATGTGCGATCTCTGTGTGTGTGTGTGATATATATATATATATATATATGTGTGTGTGTGTGTGTGTGTGTGTGTGTGTGTGTGTGTGTGTGTGTGTGTGGAGGGGACGGGAGAGCAGAGTGCAACTGTGTGATTTGTGTGTTTTAGGTTTAAGTTTTAGTTTATATGGTTAGGGTTTTTAGAAGTTGGGCTTCATAGATTGGACAATTTAGGGGTTAGGCTTTATGTTTATAAGAGAGCTTAGGGTTTTGGGCTAATTGACTTTAAGGCTTGGGCTCCAAGTTTAATTTTTAATTTATGTGGTTTATGTAAATATCAATTATGTATATATATATATATATGGGGGCCGATCCCCATCTCCTAGTGGATAATATCCACCCAACCGCAACACTTTGTTGCGGTTGGTTTTCTTCTTCCTACCCTCACCCCCCCCCCCCCCCGGCCAACCGCAACAAAGTGTTGCGGTTGGGTTATCCCCCCTTTTTTTTATTTTCTTCCTACTTTTCGTGGCCCCCACCCTTTTTTTTATTTTCTTCCTACTTTTCGTGGCCCCCACCCCCCAGGGGGGGGACCGCAACACTTTGTTGCGATTGTCCTTCCCTTCCCCCCTGCCTGCCATGTGGCCAAATTGCAACAAAGTGTTGTGGTTCCCCCTTGCCACGTGGCTTCAAAATTTGGAATTTTCACAAATTTATAAAAAATATCTAGAGCTAGATTTTGCCAAAGTGCAAAAACAAGACCCTAGTTATTTGTAAAATATCTATATTAGGAAAAAATTTCAGATTTTTCCAAAGACTGAAAAGGGGTCAACTGATACGGGGAACCTTGTAACTTTGCAGTATAATTTAAAATATCAAGCTAGCGCGATTTCGCGCGAAAATTTTATGAGAACCCTAGGATGTTGGGAAGTTCCATTTCTCAGGAATTTACGCCATTCCGAAGTCATTAGCTATTTGTTTTGGCCGAACGGGCTTTTAAGCGCTCGATCCGGACACCGGTTCGGGATTTTTGGGCGAAAAATCCCGAAAAATACTTTTTAGATCAAGAATGAATTCAGGAAGCTTAAAATAGCATTCCAAAGCACTTTTGAGATTTTTCGATGCCAGGGGCATTTTGATAATTTGCCACCCCGAGAGGGGTATTTTGGTAATTCTACAATGTTAAGTTTTTCAAACGACTTTTTAGTCCAGAAATGTAAGTAAAACACCTGAAAGGTTGTTTTGAAGCTGATTTGGGGGCTTTAGGGTGATAATGAACCCCCGGGGGCGTTAGGAAGATTTTTCGGAAGCTATGAATTGAGCGATAAAGTGTGCGCAAATAGGCCTTTGATAGGAAAATCAAAAAAAATATTTGTCTCTAATTTCGCCAAAATTCATAGAAATGGGCTACTTAGCGTGCCTAAGGTATATTGAGCAAAAACAAAACTGACAAAAAAATATACAAGATTTTTCGGAAGCTATGAATTGGGCGATAAAGTGTGCGCGAATAGGCCTTTCAAAGGAAAATCAAAAAAATTATTTGTCTCGAATTTCGCTAAAATTAATAAAAATGGGCTAACTAGCGTGCCTACGGTGCAATGAGCAAAAAAGGAAGTAATAAAATGTGCAAGATTTTTCGGAAGTTACCGAAATGCCCCCGATGAGCGGCAAATCTTCCTAACGCCCCCGGGGGTTCATTATCACCCTAACGCCCCCAAATCAGCTTCAAAACAACCTTTCAGGTGTTTTACTTACATTTCTGGACTAAAAAGTCGTTTGAAAAACTTAACATTGTAGAATTACCAAAATACCCCTCTCGGGGTGGCAAATTACCAAAATGCCCCTGGCATCGAAAAATCTCAAAAGTGCTTTGGAATGCTATTTTAAGCTTCCTGAATTCATTCTTGATCTAAAAAGTATTTTTCGGGATTTTTCGCCCAAAAATCCCGAACCGGTGTCCGGATCGAGCGCTTAAAAGCCCGTTCGGCCAAAACAATAGCTAACGACTTCGGAATTGCGCAAATTCCTGGGAAATAGAACTTCCCAACATCCTAGGGTTCTCATAAAAGTTTCGCGTGAAATCGCGCTAGCTTGATATTTTAAATTATACTGCAAAGTTACAAGGTTTCCCGTATCAGTTGACCCATTTCCAGTCTTGGAAAAATCTAAAATTTTTCCTTGACATAGATCTTTTAAAAATAACTATGGTCTCTTTTTTCCAGTTTGGCAAAATCTAGCTCTAGATATTTTTTATAAATTCGTGAAAATTCCAAATTTTGAAGCCACGTGGCAGGGGGAACCACAACACTTTGTTGCGGTTTGGCCACGTGGCAGGCAGGGGGGAAGGGAAGGACAACCGCAACAAAGTGTTGCGGTTCCTCCCTGGGGGGTGGGGCCCACGAAAAGTAGGAAGAAAATAAAAAAAAGGGTGGGGGCCACGAAAAGTAGGAAGAAAATAAAAAAAAGGGGGGGATAACCAACGGCAACACTTTGTTGCGGTTGGCGGGGGGGTGGGGGTAGGAAGAAGAAAACCAACCGCAACAAAGTGTTGCGGTTGGGTGGATATTATCCACTAGGGGATGGGGATCGGCCCCCTATATGTATGTATGTATGTATATGTATATATATATATATATCGGGGCCAATCCATTTCGAGCACTTGAAAAAGCATTATTTTTCTACTTATGATCCAACCATCCACTAAACATCACGGACGATTGAGATTACATTTTTTTTTTGCTTCTAACTAGCCCGCTACACCCTTACTAAGGGGCTTTATATTTTTTTGTTATTCCTAAAATGCCCTTGCCCCTTCCCTTGGTGAGAAAGAAAGAAAAAGCTTTCACAAAGCTCGCTCCTGCAAGTAGCGGTCTTTGGGATAATGTAATTATTTTTATCTCCCCCCCCCCCTTCCCACCATACCACTGAACCCACCCCACACAAAGACATACACACATGCATGCATACACATAATCGCATAAATAGTTGCATGCACACACACACACACTTAGACCCAAAAAAATGTGATTTTGTTGTATTAATGTCATGCATGTGTCTCTCTGGTCTTGTGTGTGTCGGTGAGAGATCTTGTTCCTCATCCTCAATTTGGATGATATCAGGACAATGGGCATGAGCATTATAGCCAGAATTCTCAAATAACACTCATAATGGATTAGCCCCCTGTACACACACACACACACACATATATACACACATGCGTACGTAAATGCGCGTATACGCGCACGCACACACACCCACCCACACACACACACATACATATATATATATATATATATATATATATATGTGTGTGTGTGTGTGTGTGGGTGTGTGTGCGTGCGCGTATACGCGCATTTACGTACGCATGTGTGTATGTGTGTGTGTGTGTGTGTGTGTGTGTGTGTGTGTGTGTGTGTACATGGGGCTAATCCATTACGAGTGTTATTTGAAAATTCTGGCTATAATGCTCATGCCAATTGTCCTGATATCATCCAAATAGAGGATGAGGAACAAGATATCTCACCAATTGAGGTAGCAAATAATTATCTTACCAATGGTTGGGCCTACCCCCAGAAGGCCTCCGGTAAATCCAGAGACTACTACGAAGAAATTCTTCGTTTGACAAAATCAGCTGTCTTTACTCATAATTTTGAGAAACCTCCTCGTCATTCTTCCAGTAATATTGAACTTCCATTTCAATTCTCAAAAATAGAAATCCTAAAGTTCATCACCAAAAGACAATGGGGAATTGACCCCACCAGAATATATATATGTATGTATGTGTGTGTGTGTGTACATATTAATGTATGTGCGTGTGTGTATAGATGTGTGATTCTGTTTTGTCTTCATAGATTTTTTTTTTTTTTTTTGGGAATAATATAGTCAAAATTCGGTCTTAATAGGTTAATAAAGTGTTAGGTTGTTTAATATAGGGAATTTGAGGTGTCTCTTAACCAAGATAAGACTTTTCATGGAAGAAGCGCAACTCCTAGCCAGGAGTCTCCACGAGTCCAAACACTAGTCCTACGAGCCAAAGGCCAGAAAGATTCACCATATTGACCATAGTCATACACTCATATGTCCCAAAAAGAAATTCCCCTATTACACCCAAAGCCATCTGTTGATGGAGATACATCTCATCAAATGGAGTTTGGATGGTAACGTCATTTATTGAAACCCTAGCTCGATCCTCTTTTTACTTTAACTCGGTATATGAGGGTGATGATGAAGAAGATACCATGGCAGATTTACTGGTTGATGCTAAGGACAAATTTTCGGCTGATCCGCAATTTAATGATGCCAATTGGACTCAGCTGAGCATAAACCCTGATGAGAGGAAAAAAATTGGAAATGCCTTGGCAACATTGGCACATTGTGAAGCTTCTCGAAAGATTGATAAGACTTTTGACCTAAGGGTGTTTTCCAATTGGGTTTTCCAACTGAGACAATTGAAGTCATTGGGATTGTATACATCAACCACTAGTGCAGAAGGACGAGAGACGAGAAAAGTTAAGAGTCTATCTACCAAGAGCTTTATCTATAATGTGTTCTAAAGTTCCTTGAGACAATGGAATGGGGTATTCATTGGCCTAGCATCATGTGAAGCCTATTAATTTGTGCGAGCAAGCCAACCAAGAAAGGACAAGTGTACACTTTTCTTTGTCTAATCTCTCTGTACAATTAAACCTAACACTTTATTAACCTATTAAGACTAAATTTTGACTATTTTATTCCAAAAAAAAAAATACTCTTTGTTCAAGCCTCTTAACAAACATTGCTTTGAATGCAGAAACATGTGCTTGATAGCCAAGGTGGCCACGATACTTAGCATCCACTTGGAATGACCTGTTGGAGACAAATGGATCACTCAAGCTCACACTTTGTTGCACTCAAACTCATACACTCACTTATATGAGGAGGACATGGAGAGAACTTGAAGAGAACACATAATATACCTTTAAAAAATTTATCTCATAGTTCTTCCTCTCCTTTCACTTGCATCATCTTACACATTTTTATAGTACTTCTAAGTAACTCCTAGACATGTAATAAATATACCACTACCCCACTATTTCAACAATATAATAGCCACTACTTCCACTAACACATAACAATAATGCACTTGTAACTTATGCACCCACTAAGACATAACTTAATAACCCACTAACATGTCACATTAATCACCACTCTAAAAAACTAAATCAAGTTTATTTTCCAACACTCCCCTTTAAACTTGATTTGTGTCTTCAATTATTCTTCTTGATTGAGGGGCTTGATAAGTGCCAATATGGTATACATCTCCAATTCCATCAAGAGCAACAATCTTCTTCGCCATTTCTTTTGACGTGTATTGCATGTGACACATCTTTTTGTTGCACCTCTGGCATTTCTTCGTCGCTTGTGTGCATATTGGATCTTGACCATTTTCTCTGGACATTTCAAGTAACTCCTCTAGGTCAAAAAACATCTCCATGTTTACCCAACCTGTGTCACTCAACAAATTCTCCACGCCAAGTTGAGGATAATAACTCGTTCGACTTTCAACAAAATCATTGTCCTTCCTAGTCATAAAAAACAACTCCCTAGGATGATTTTCAATGAAATAAGTTTTCAAAACATCAACCTTAGCTGCATATTCTTGTGGCACTATCACATCATTCTTAGCCATGAGAAAGTATTCATTACTCTCTTCTTCAAAATTTGAGAGGCTGTATAGTGGAAATGACTCAACCACGTTTTCTTCTCTTAAAGAAACATCAAAGGTCATACCTGAGTTGTTCACGTTTTGACCTCTGTGAACTCTTACATCTTTGTCAATGCTCTCATCTTCCATCTCTTCATATTGAGCATTATCATCACCATCTGTGTTCTCGCTCTCCTCTATCTTTTCAACTGGCTCTTCTCCATTTGTCAACTTGTCGTTCTCACTGACTTTAAAAGCCTTGAACTCTTGTTCATCACTTGTCTCCTCTGTTTCATTAGCTTTGGAAGCATGAAACTCATTTTCATCCCGCATTAGAGTTTCTTCCTCGAGATGTTCACCATCTTCGTTTGTGAACTCATCTTCTTCCCAGCTTTGTACCCAATACTCTTTGGGTAAGAAGTCACGTCTACGGTTGGAAGCAATGACCTCGCTCATTGTCCAAACATNACTTGGAGATCTTACATCTCCAATGCACATCCATATCTCTGTATGGACGGCCTTCTGCAATACTCGGAGTGCCTTTTCTTCCTTCTTTTGTCGAACTCCTTTTGACAAGCTACCATGTGGTTCTTCACTGACCACATCCCACAAATCACATGATTTGAGATACAACGAAAGGACACTCCGCATTCTCACATAATTTGAAAACAACAGTTTCTCACAGCAAATATCCATTTCGGATACTTTTTTCTACAACCGTAGTGACTAAAACATTAACGCCACAACATCCACTAGGACCGTTGTGGCTCTGATACCACTTTGTTGGAGACAAATGGATCACTCAAGCTCACACTTTGTTGCACTCAAACTCATACACTCACTTATATGAGGAGGACATGGAGAGAACTTGAAGAGAACACATAATATACCTTTAAAAAATTTATCTCATAGTTCTTCCTCTCCTTTCACTTGCATCATCTTACACATTTTTATAGTACTTCTAAGTAACTCCTAGACATGTAATAAATATACCACTACCCCACTATTTCAACAATATAATAGCCACTACTTCCACTAACACATAACAATAATGCACTTGTAACTTATGCACCCACTAAGACATAACTTAATAACCCACTAACATGTCACATTAATCACCACTCTAAAAAACTAAATCAAGTTTATTTTCCAACATGACCACCATTTGTCTGTTAAAATCTATATATTGCAATATTTGTTCGATAACTCTTTCGTGGTCCATCAAAACACAACCTTTTGAAGATTCCTTGGGAATTTATACTCTCTTCTTCCCAAATAATATTGATCATTTTTCTTTTTTTAGCTATTCCAAATTTATTGTTCACTTTCCAAATTTAGTAAGTTTATTTCCAACATCTTTCTCTATCCTTTCTCAAATCCATATGCGCACTCTCTCTTCTTCTTCAGACCTTCTTCTCCTTCTTCTTCTTCATATTCTTCTTCATCTATACCTCCATCCTATTCTCTCAACACCCACTTCTCTTATCTTTTTCTTTTTCTCTCAACGCCCCATCCCCAACCCAAAATCATCTCGAATGAATCAACTACCTTGCTCCCTTCGACCATCATTGCCGCCGTCGTTCGACCACCAACACCAATTGGATATTTCAATAATCTAATATACATATAAACTTACATCTAAGATTTCATCTTAAAAAGTCAGATATATTTTCTTAACTTGATTTGAAATGTTCAAATTTGCAAATTTGGTGTTTTACATGTTTGAAGATCTATGGCGTAGTGGTTGATTGGGTGATGCCAAAGATTGTTGCCGGTCTTTGCCTAAGCGACCTACCAAGTGACTAAGGTGAATGACTAAGGGAGGTGGTCACCACCATATAACATAAAATCTGGTGTTCCATGAGATGGTATTAGTTTTGAGGAAGACAACTGCAATTTTAGGTGCTTTAGTGACATTCATATATTTTGGTAAAGAATCCAAATAAAGGGGAAAAACCCGAAATGGTGGTGCGACTGCATCTGCATCGATGATGATACAGGAGATGAGACTGCATTTGAGTTACAAGGAGGTAAGAAGAATTGTGGAGGAAATGGGGTGTGGACGATTAAGCCCCATATTTAAAAAAAGATAAATCTAAACAAAATGGAGTTAAAAGAGAAAGACATTAAGGGTACTACAGGAAACAATAAAACCAAGATCACATTGTTTAATATGCGTGCACAGTCTAAAAGAAGCAACAAAATTGGGACATATAGAATATATAGAAACGGCAAATCGAATTCGTGTGTCACCACAGGCGTAATGCTTGTGGCGCAAAGTAAAACGATGCCATTTTGCCTAGAAATTAGAAGGCTTGCGCAATTTAACAACTTTCTCCTTTACTGCTTAATCTTCTTCTTCAATTCTCATCCATGACCCTCATTATCCACCATCTCTCAATCCATCCATCTTTGCTAGCCTATTGCATCACCAAGTTTCATAAAATTGAACTAACCGTTTGTTCCAGCACACTTTAAGAGATTAGGGTGGTGCTTGAGGGCACAAATCAAGGGAGACGAGGCAGCATTTCCAATGTTGTTCCATAATGAAAACAAGAGTCACAAGTTTTATCGAATACATGGTGTGTACCACTGATAGCCTTTGTTGAATTAATTGAGGAAATTTACGTTGCCTACAGGAGCAATCGCCAATGAGAGACGTGGTGGCGCCGATGAATTCCACAATGATAAAATGACATGGTTGCGTTAGGCTTGTGACAATGATGTCAGTAGCTAGAATAGCCTGCTATGTGGGTCTTTGTCCTGGAAGAAAGTGTCAACAAGGGGAGAAGATGGAAGCAATAAGGGAGAAAACTGTTAGATGGTGGACGTCTTCTAATTTCGGGTACAATAACGACATTTTGCTGTGCGACATAGGCATCACGTCTGTGGTGACACATGGATACGATTTGCCGATACAAAAAAGAAAAGGGGACTTTGCCGACAGGGTATGCTTAGAGTGTTTAGGCCAAATGTTATTACATACCGGCTTTTTACTAAACATGCATGTTTGAGTTGGTAAGATAAGACATGCCCTATCTAATTTGGTTGTATCTCGCCCTTATCCCGATACATGGGCTCATACAAGAGTCTTGGATTTTGTTGATCAGGAAGGCCCGCACTTATACTAATTATTAATATTTTCAAAATGCATTTGTTAGAACTTCCGATAGGTCGATCTGAGTCTCATAATATTTCAAGTTTTTGCCCCATGGACTCGGGTTTATTTCGGTTGAGTAATTGTTTCCTTCAAAGTTATTTTTTCCCACATTCGCTACTTTCTCATTCAAGAATATTTATTAGATTCCAGGAACTTATCCAGTTCTTTTGAAGCTTATTTCGCCCTTTTAAAGCTCAATACAGCTTCGTGCTTGTGTTAGTATTCTTAAAGAGCATCGTGTGACTATTTAGGAATAAACAAGTCTTGTATTAACTTGGGGATGACCCATACATATTTCATATGGTTCCTTTGAAGCTCAATATTCCAACTTTTTCTGAACATCGTCGTCTTATTGGGGTTTAATTGTACCTCGTGTTCTTTAAACATCAATGTTTAGGTGAGGCTTAATCCTAGCCCATTATTTCTAAACATCATTGATCAGTTGAGGTTTTATCCTACCTTATGCTCTAATAACCACACTGAAGACTAATGTGGTTCCATCTAGGAAAAGTGAGGCATTATAAAGCTTGGTCAGCATCTATTTGTCATCAAGCATCATTGGTTCGTTATAAATGAGTAGAAGCATTATCACTTTGTCACTAATTTCAGTGATGATCTTTACTCTAACCCAAAGCCCATTTAAACTTCATCCAACTCCAAAATTTTCAGCTCTCTAAGTGTTATAACGAATGTTTTTTCTTTCTTTCTTTTTTTTTTTTTTTGCGATTTAGACCATGCAACAAATAATATAAATCATATGATAATGTTGTCCCTTGCGTGTGCTTTGTCTTCATGAGGATGCATGGCATAAACTTCTCCAAATTACTGTGCCATTGGTATCCAACGATCTTGGGTCCTGATAGAGAATTGACTAATCTGAAGTGGTTGTATGTTTAGCATTTTTGTTTTGTGTTTTTATTTTCATGACTTTCGTATTCAGTTAGAAAATATGCTCATGTACTTTTATCATTTTCCCCAAAAAAAATTTGCTATTTTTTTTTATATTGAGTTAAGTTTGGATGGAAAAAACTAAAAACACATCTGAGGTGTTTCCAGTTTTTTGTCATAGTTTGAGTAATTTTACCGAAAACGAAAACAGAAAATGATAAAAGTATACAAAAAAAGAATCTTTTTTATCACCATTAAGAAAAAAAAATGATAAAAGTACAGGCCCTTAGGTTCTTCACGAGATTAGTGGCCAAGAGAAGAATATGTAAAGTCACATTGTCTATGCCCATGTAAACTGCCAGGTGCACAAACACCTTAGTGATGCCACCAAAGATGTAATTTATAAAATAACCCGAAGTGGTGCATGGAATAGTGAGTCAACTTTGGTTATCCCATCAGTTATACCATTTAAATTCTCACTGAGCAATTGATGTCACAACAAGACTTATCCATGTAATAAAAGCATCATTTTATATTAAAAAAATCCATTATCAAAGTTTCAAGCAGGCCCTACGCTTTGGGCTTGGAGACTTATGTTTTTGCTACTTGTTGACCTTGTAGCCTACATTCCTGATTTTTAATATTACAATCAATGACTCTTGCAAGTCTAATTATTTGTTAAGCAATATTTCAGGTGAACTAGTTCATTGTGTAGGTTTTAACCATCACACTACTGCCCCGCATGGCTTTAAAGCATCACACATGAATTCTTTTACATACCTATAAAAGGACCTCAAGAGTTATGTAACTGAATTTGCAGTAGTTACTGGAGATATAGGGAGCAAGTATGTGGCATTGACTTCAAGATTTACCGAATAATCTTCTTCTTTCGAAAACATGTTGTCCTAAAAAAAAAATAAGCCTTTGTGTAACGCCCCGATTTTTTTCGAAGCGTTAATTTCAAATAAATAAAGGCAGAAAACCTCAAACTATCCAAAAGTCTCCCAATTGGGTATTCAGAGCATCTAATAATAAGTCTCCAAGAAACATCAATAAATGCCACGCCGGCTTAAAACAGTTACTTTGACCTCAATTACTCCTACACGAAGCTCCAAAATAATATCTAAGGCAAAATCTATTCCCTAAAAAGCTTCTTACTTAGCCATGCCTTATAATCCTTTGCACAACTCCAAACACTGGCTGATAATCTGAAAGTAAGGGGGGGGGGGGGGGGGTGAGCACGAAGCCCAGTAAAGATAATCGCACGCACCCACCCACAGAGTACAAA
This sequence comes from Escallonia rubra, assembly GCA_033065855.1. Taxonomy (NCBI): domain Eukaryota; kingdom Viridiplantae; phylum Streptophyta; class Magnoliopsida; order Escalloniales; family Escalloniaceae; genus Escallonia; species Escallonia rubra. The sequence continues at coordinate 160,237 of JAVXUO010002105.1, forward strand.
GCACGGTATATTGATAATAGTACTTGAAGTTGATAAAATATGACACCAAGATGCATGTCGAATACCAAAACCAATGCACTAACTTTCAATTCAAAAATCAGATTAGGAACAAGGTCAAATAGCTTGTACTCGTGGATAGTACAATGTCAAAGTAAGGAATTATCATATATAACTGAATTTGCAGCGGGTCAAAAGGTTTCGATATGTTTAAAACAATACAAAATTAGGTTCGAAACATTTCCACAAGTTCTGATAACGATATCTTATATTTCAAAAAGACTCTAGTGAATTCAATAATACTTTAGATAAGTTCGAAAATGTCTTCAAATAAATCAGATATCAAAATCTAAATGCTCAATCAGTACAAAGATGAAGACCACACGAGCCATTCAGAAATGTGCCACATGTGCCATCGCTGACACCTGAGACAAGGTTTGGAAATTAAGATCGTGATCTCTAGCTCGTCTCGCTGAGCTAGCCCACATTCTAATCCATGTGGGTAAGTCAGAAATAGATAAGTCGCATACACTGTGACATGGCTTACCAGATTATAAAAACATATACCAAATCAACTTAATAAAGACTAAGAGTTTGAAGCCGACAAAGTCGTTCTCATTCACACGATTCTACGTAAAATAGTTTTATTCAAGGGTTAACTTCAACAGTGAAATCAATGAATTCTAAGAAAACTCAAAGCCTAAAAGTTGAAGAGGAATCGTTACTATTTTCGTAATGTCTAAGATCATTAAAAACCAATAAGAAACGAATAAGATGGAGCAAGTCAAAGTAAGTTGATTTGCAGTGTCAAACAACAACTTTTACACCAATGAATACCTTTCAAACTAAATTTCGATTAGAAAATAGATGGATTCTGATAAAACACAATACAAAGATGTTTAAGAGGATTCTTTAAGGTTTCCATATTGTCTAGAATAATAAAAAAAAAACCAATGATAAATAAAGGAGATAGAACAAATTGAAGTGGGCTGATTTACAGTCTCAAAATCAGAAAGGTCTGCACTGACAAATAACTTTCAAACTCAATGTTGACCAAGAAAAAAATGGATTCTGATAAAACCTTAAACTAAAAAGTTGAAGAAGACTCTTCAAGGATTTCAGAATGTCCAATATCATTAAAAACCAAAGAAAAACAAATAAGATACAATTAATCGAATTTGGCTGACTTGAATCGGCAGAAATAAAAGCATAAAAATGTTTAGGTCTATTTTTGAATATCAATCACTTTGAATTTCGGAAAACCCAAAACTAGAAAGTTGTAGTAAAATATTTGAGGTTTTTAAAAAGTGAAAGAACACTAAAATTGGACAAGGAACAAAAAAGGTACAGACTCTTGAAATTGCTATAAAGATTTACGACAAAAAGATCACGAATCAAAGTCAATAATCGAAAGTACAATGAATTATTTAGTGTAAGGATCAAGAATGTAATTAGGGTTCTAAAAAATCAAAAGATCTCCTTAAACAATCAATCAATTGATGAACAAATCGATAATTAGAATTCAGATGGGATAAATGTGAGAAAAAACCCTTACCTTAATTGCGCAAATCGATCAACTCCAAGTCTTGATCTCCTCAAACAAATTATATAAAAAATCCTAATATAATAGTACCCAAAATTTCAATTAGACTCCATCAATCACATTATCTTATGTGCTTCTTATCACAAACCTCAATCCCAATGTCAAAATAAGCTCTTACCTCAATGTAATGACCAAAACCTCAAGAGTGTTCTTTCTAGAGATTCTTTGGAGGCTCTTCTGAAGTTTATGTGCTCCTAGAAATTATATTGTACATAAGTCATCAGCCTATGTACCAAAAAAAACAAAAATTAAGTCATCAGCCTAAAAGGAATGTAATTATATTCCTAAAATAATTAGAATTGCAAAATACCCATTACGTGCCAAATTTCTCTAACTTTATAAATGGGTCAAACTAAAGTCCAAATTTAAATTGGATCATCTAATCCCAAAAGTATAACCCACTTTTCGCGAAAAAAAATTTAATTGATTTATAGGGCTACTATTTATTTCAAAGTCACAATACATTCTACTTCGAACTTACACAAGTATCCTGATAAAAAAAAAAAAACCTAAGGTGTTATACGATGTCCTTGGCAGTCACATGACTGAAATTTTTTCGCTTTGAACAAAGTAGTGGCATGATCCATCAAGGTATATCAACATCAACCGACTCCATAAGTGCTAGTTGTCTGTACCATGGAGCGATTCCATTTTTGGCATGATCGGTAAAAGTGATTAAGCGGCTTAATAGTATAGTCTAACACGCTTTGGGATACCTATAAATTTGCAGGAGCATGATCTGAGCTTTAAGGTCCCATGTGCATGACTTAATATTGTTTTGGTGATAAATAATATAATGTTGGTGTTACTAATCTGTGCAATGTGTGTCCTTTACAAAGACAATGTCTATCAGCACAAATGACACACTGAACTAAGAATGAAGAAGAGAAATTAAGAGTAATGTTAGAAGAATGCTTGGATGCGGAGATCGTGAGCCAATGACTTCGAAAGCAACAAAAAATGCTTGAAGATGTTCAAAGAACAATCAATCATGAAGCATCAAATAACAAATCAAAATATAGATAAAGAAGGCCAAGAAGCTATGTTGAAATCTACAAGAAAGATTGAATGCATAATCCTTGAAGAAGATGATTCAAGAAAGCCTAGAAAAGATAGAATAAGATGGAGTCCTTGGAGAATCACCATCGGAATTATGCTTAAGATACTCAACACAATGGAAATTGAAGAGAGATTCTAACGTTTGGTACGAAAGTTGCCAATACATGAAGGTGGACATTCTTAGGTCATACTTTGAATCCTATTCTAAAATTTTCTAGGATTAATGAGAGGCTATATTATTATTATATAGTAATAGAATAGAAAGGTCTCTCTGTTAGTTTTCCAACACATCAAATGGTGCGCCTAATCTGATAGTTCTCAAGGGTAAAGTGGCCAAAACATGACACATGTCCCAGTATATTGAATGCCAAATTGTCATTTGAAAATTTTCATGTAATCCGGGTTTGGTGGAGTTATTAGTTGCAAACGAGAGCTTCATCTGTAACACGATGGATGCTTCTGAAGTCCATTAGATTCGTCCACTACAACTAGCAGCCTTGAGGTTTTGGTATTCAAACCTTAAATTTGATATGTTTATTTTCTTTTCTAGATGCTTGTACGTTGGATGTGCCTATTTAGTAGTACATTGTGCGCGCACGCACACACCTACACACTTATACACAAAACACACGTGTAGCTTATTTCCTATCGATCTGATGTCCCACGTACCACATATCAGATTTCCTTAGTATCACGTATCAGATTTCCTACAGATATGATCTCCCACGTATCGAGACGTCATAGACTCAGTGTCTCTGCCTCATCGAGTCACCGTTATTACCCTACCGATTTGCTACCTCACGAATAAAAAATCACCACCCTGTTCACCACGACACCATCCCGCCCATTATCATCACCACCTCGATAGGCCACCACCAACCCCCTTGCATACTTCCCATCACCAAATTGTCATATCTACTGTCACCAACCCCTTAAATCATTGCCAATGATGTCGTTGCCACCTTGCCACCATCAAATTTTAAATTTTATTGTGGATATAAGTCCAAAATTTCAAGTTTCGCTTGGGCGTTCATTTTATATTAAAAATGCATGTGGACCGTTCATGTTGTGACATGGACGATCGTAGATCATCTAGATTAAATGGGCATTCCCAGTGCCGGCTGTGGGTTAACCCCTTCTATCATTTTTATATATACTACTTACCGTGGTACACACGATGCGTATGCAAAAGTAAAGTTAGCAATATGATATACTTATAATATCAAGGTTGGCCTTTAGAGTTTATTTTAATCATATTCTTAATGAGCTTTAAATTGTGAAAACCAAATATGTTCTTTTTAGGTAGTTATTTACTATTCAAAAGTTTTGTTTTGTGTGACTTTTTAAAAAGATTCTTAGATTGCCGAGTCTTATAATTTTAAATAGGTAGTTATGTAACGCCAAAAGAAATATTACATCGAAAATGTTGTTCCCTTTATAGGTAGTACAAGTGTACTATTCCCTTGAAGCTTGAAAAAACTAATTCATGAGGACGAAAAGGTCAATTTAACATAAAAAATTCATAATGCTCTTCATTTCTTTCTTCTCGGCCGTCACCACCATGCCAAAACGTCGTCGCCACATCGTCACTAGCCCTAGAGACCCATATCTATCCTTAGGGTTGCGCCACGGTGGCCATCCCATCATCATCACGCCGTCGCCATCACCCTCGACAACTTTTCTCTCTCTCTCTTGTCACCACCGACTCTGCGCCGACACCTTGTTCATCGATGCTCCGCTGGATCGCCGTGTCCAAGCTGATATTAAGAATCTGTCATAACCCAACCAGAAGTTCAGAGTCAAGCTTAGGCCACGACCAATTATGAATGAAAAAAAAGCAAATTGAGAAGGAAAACAAGAATAAACAACTGAATAGGGGGTTATCGCATGGGCGCACAACAAGATTTAAAAGCAATCCAGCAGGCACATGAAGACTAATGAGAGGGAGAGGTTAATGGCGCATGCAGTGCAATACCATTGCTAACTCTCAAGTTGATCACCCTCAGTCATTATGCACAGGATTTTGTAAGGCATTTAATTCCAAATATGTGTCTTAACATTTAGGGTTCAAAGAAATTAAGTTAAATTAGCAGCTTATTTATGTTTTATCTTGATTATTTCTTTTCCAAAAATTCTCAGAAAAATAGACCTCTTTATAGAGAGGAGAGCAAGCAATGGAAAAATAGATTTTAGATTATGAAAATAACACTGTTTCTCATTCTTCTCTTCTAGCCATTCTTGGGTTTCTATTATGGCAAAGCGCCATGATTTTTTCAATAAATCAGTGAAGCATCCTTCAAAATTACAATTCCACTCCAAATTTCTGGGTTCATTACAATTGGTATCCAGAGCCATTTTCTCGACTCCATCACCAGTCATACAATTGTGCTCAATCACACCAAGATCATGGATTATACTTCAAAGCAAATGAACAAGCATAGCTCGATGAACATGTCATCTTGATAGAAACCCGGTTTGTGTATCACTTTGGGGCTAGTGATGATGAATTAGTTAAGTTAAATGAGTATTTCTGAGCTTCCAGATCGAAAGTCCTCAATTGAGCAACTGAAAGATGAACTTCCAGCTGTGGGGCACGAGCTGAATTAAGGCTAGAAGTAAAAAAGTTTAAAGTATGTGATCTGTCACGGGCCATTTACCTTGCTAGGAAACAATAGGCAAGCCTGCTTAACACATGGCAAGTGCCAAAGGCAAAAGGCAAACTAGAGGCCTAATCTACCAAACCAGTTGCCCAACTCATGCCCAAAAAAAACTTCATAGCCCATCAATCCTTACAAACTAAAGCCACTAGCTATTATACCAGTAACCTCTTACCCTTTCCCTACCATCACAGCCAAAGGCCCTCCTCCCTACAACAAATCCTATGGTTGGATAACTTAGGCTTACATCTTGTTTTGATGATAACCACACATTGATTATGTCTAATGTGTGCTTTGAGTGGATTCTTAGTAGGTATAAACATACACACTCATGAAGACACATTTGAGAAGTTGGATATGTGGATTAAAGTCAAAGAAGCTTTAAGCTATAGTTAACATGCTATGGAAGCTTCATCGAGTCTAGTGTCAAAGAGCAATAAAGAATGCATAGGCTAAGTTACTCTCAATTATGATTGAACTTTAATATTATGTAACTAGTCTTGGTTTGATGTTTGGAATGATGACTATGGCCTAAAATGACCTTAGGACACTTTTTGCATTGCATGTCAGTTCATAACCATTCACGCAAGTGTGGTTCTTAAAAATAAGTTATTTTTGGAGCTTTCTCAAATTTTTTCAAAAATAAATTTGGAGCTAATCTTTTCATATTTTGATAAAACGTTTCATTAGCTTTCCAACACAAAAAACGACACCTCAATCTGACTTTTCTAGAGAAAGTTATGCTCAAAGTAAGAAAGAGGGTTTTGTAAGGCAGTCGGTGATTGTCAGTAACGCAATGCAGTCCATTACATTCCCAATGCAGTTGACTTTATTAATCGCTGGATGAAACTAGCTGCTAGTTTTGCCCTAAATCATGCCAAATCTTCCAATAACTGCTATATTTGATATCCATCCTATATAAATAATTTGGAGTTTCATCATATACCATGTAAACCACATTCTAAGCCTCCATTCATTATAGAAACATTCAGGCTCATACATTGAAGTTTTCTCTCTTCATATTCATGATTTTACATAATTAAAGAGGATCTTTGTGAGCAATTCTTTGATTGAGAGTGAGTATTTTTTAAGTCATCAATTATTTCATCTCTCTATTGTGCTAGAGCTTCATTTGTACTCATTTCTTTTCAATAGAGTTTCTTTGTACACATTTGATATTTGTAAAAGGATTGTGATTGAGGCTTGTGTTTGTCAAGTCTTGGGTAAGCTTTATGGATTCTAGGCTTGTGCTTGGTGTGGGGATATCACTAAGTTTTGTAGGGGTTTTGATCTTGACCCGAAAGAAGATTGTTATTAATGGATTTCAGTGCTCTTGCGAGGGACTTCCTTGAAGATGTGGATATAGGCTTGAGGGTTGTTCAAGCCGGACCATTTAAATCTTCTTGTCAAGTATTTCTAACTCAATCTCTTTACTTATTGCTCTATAATTGCTTGAGATTGTGTAATTAACATCTTTGTTGAAGTATTACTTGGTTTGATTGAGATTCATGATTGTGTTTAGTTTAAATTCCCCATTAATTTCAAAAACCCTATTCACTCCCCCCCCCCGTAAAGTTGTTTTATTGTTTTCACATCCCTACTAAAAACTCATCAGAATATATTTTGACGACAAAAGAAAAAGGGGGTTATGCTATTAGTGTAATGAGGTTTGGAAGAAACAGATGAATCACCACCAGTTTATGAGGAGGAAGTACCGCCTTTATTCTAAAAGACACTAGAAGCAGAACGAGAAAGGGTTGAAATTATAGTTAATGCAACGATTTATGATGAAGAGGTACCCCCTTCACTAAAAAAGATACTAGAAGCAGAACTGGAGAGGGTTGAAATTACAGTCAATGCAATGTCTGAGAATTCCACACATAGCACAATCAAGCTATGGGGAAGGCCGGGAAACAAATCCATTTCCGTTCTATTTGACATTGGGTCAATACATAACATTAACCTGACCACTGCTCAAAAATTGGGATGTGTAATGATCCCAACCCATCAATGGTAGTAATGGTAGCCGGTGGAAATAAGGTGATCAGTGACTCAGTCTGTAAAAATTTCCAATGACCATGCAAGGAAACTATTTTAAGACTGGCATGAATTTGCTACCACTTGGGGGGGGGGGGAGGTGACTGCGTTTTGGGACTTTAGTGGTTAAAAGAGCTTGGACAAGCACAATTTGATCTTAAGTATATGACCATGACCATTACTAAGAAGGTTGACACTACATGGAGAAGATGGAAAAAATGAGCTAAAAATGATATCAGTTGTAAGTCATGTTCAAATATCTGAAACATCATTTAGGGACTTTGTATGGCTAAGTTTATATCACCACCCTACCCACTGAGAACTTTGTTGAACTTAACTTACTGCCCTTTAACCACAATTTGAAGATGTGTTTGTCAAACCCATTGGATTGCCACCCCTTAGACCTTAAGACCACCACATACCCCTAATGCCAAATGCACAACTTGTTAACATCAAACCCTACAAGATTCCTTATGCCCAAAAGACTGAGGTGGAAAAAATTGTTCATGAGTTACTTGAAATTGGGATCATCCAACCTAGTACCTCTTCTTTTGGTAGCCCTGTACTTCTAGTTAAGAAAAAGTTTGGAACATGGAAAATGTGTGTTGATTAAAGGAGGCTCAATAAAGTAACAATTAAAAACAAATTCCCGATTCCCATGGTTGATTATCTATTGGATGAGTTAGATGGAGCTCAAATATTTACCAAACTGGATTTGAGGAGTGGCTATCACTAAGTAAGGGTGCGCCATGAGGATGTACTCAAGACAGCTTTCACAACACATTTTGGACACTATGAGGTCAAATTGATGCCATTTGACCTCGCTAATGTTCCTATCACGTTACATTGTCATGAACAACATATTCTTACCATTCCTGAGGAAGTTTATTTTGGTGTTTTTTTTAATGACATTTGGGGGTATAAGAAGTCTTACCAATAGCTTCTCCAACATCTCGACATTGTCCTATAATTGTTGAGAGAACACCATCTATTCTTCAAAAGAACCAAGTGCTTCTTTGTTGTCCTATGGGTATAATACTTACGACATATAATCATTGGGGGAAGCGTTGCAACAAACCCTTAGAAAATCACAATTATGATCAATTGGCCCTTTTTAAAAACTCTTTAGCAACTTAGAGGACTCTTGGAGTTAACAGATTTTATAAGAAAACTTATACGCCCCTATGGCACAATAAACAAGCCCTTAAGAGTGATGTTGTAAAAGAATAATTTCCAGTGGACCCCATAAGCCACTTAGGCCCTTACAGATATCAAAACAGCCATGACTAGCACCTAACTACGGTTGTAAATGAACCGAGCATTTCATGATCTATACCTGATTTGTTCTCCACAAAAATCTTTCATATTCGTTCATATAATAGAGAACCCAACATGGACAAGTTTTAAAGCTCATTTGTTAAATGAGCCGAACATGAACACTTCAATATGTTCACAAACGTGTTCGTGAATAACTCATCTAAATATAAAATTACACACACACACACACACACACACACACACACACACACACACATATATATATATATATATATATATATATATATAAAGCGAATATGTTGCTAGCCTTCGAAAGTTGTCTAAGGCTAGCACTAAAACTACATTTGTCTTGTTTTGCAGAGTTTACAAATTCTATCCTTTCTATGTTTTCCTCAAAATGTAATATATATATATATATTATATATATGCCCATACCGCCTCGTTACTGGCCACTGTCGCCGGCCAACCCAACCTCTGCACCAGCAAACCATCCCCCACCATCGCCGGAGAATCTCTCTCTCCTTCTCTCATATCAGACCACATAGGGCATCATCGCAGGCCATTGCTCATCACCGGCCGTCAGCCTCCACCCCGTCGTTCACCGCAAAAATCACCAACGCCAGCCCTTTTCCAGTGTCCACACAGTCGCCCACCACAAATTTCCGCCCCACCGCACCATGCACAAACCCAGAGTGCATTTGCTCTTTCCCCCCGCCACATCACAGAATTGTCACCACCAGCTTGTGTTTGCCGCCCTCCGTCGCGGCCAGCTTCCTTCGCCAGTGACTTATCAAAAATCGCTGCTGCAGACCTCTGCCACATCCATCATCACAAACCACGGCCATAATATACAAACTTTCACTGATTTGATGCTCAATGTACCAAATACGCAAACCTTCAGTGCAACGTCCTCATCTTGCAACATATCAAAATAAAAAACGAATTCATTAGTTTTGATTGGATTTGTTGAATTGAGAATATATAGATTTTAATCAACGGTGAATTTCTCAAATTGGTGGTCCTGGTAGCGATGTTTTGTCACCGGCGATGGAGCCGCAGATCCGAACACCGTTCCAGATTTTTTACAGAAAAATCATTTCCCAGTTGAAGATGAATGAATATGATGTTTAGTTTTTATAGCGGCTTAATGATGGAAAAGTTCTGATTTGATGCTCAATCTTGTAGCGGTTTCATGATGTAGCACTAGCAGTCGTGGGTTCCCATGTGGTGGCCATGGTTTCTGATGGTTGGTGGTCCAGTAGATTGTGAGGTCACCGGCGATGGAGGTTGGCTGACGATTGGCGAAGATTCTGTGTGAGACTGAGTGAGTCTTGATCAACAAGATGAAGGGAAAGAGAAAAGAAAATAAAAACTAGATTTCTTAACTCAAAAACGGCGTAGTTTCAAGATTAGCCTTAGGCAAGCTGCCTAAGGCTAGCAACATATTCGCTATTCCCTATATATATATATATATGGGGAAAGCGAATATGTTGCTAGCCTTAGGCAAGTTGCCTAAGGCTAGCGACTAAAACTACATTTGTCTTGTTTTGCAGAGTTTACTAATTCTATGTTTTCTCTCTCCCGGTAACTCTCTCTCTCTCTCACACGTTATCAGATCTGCCCAAACCGCCTTGTTACCGGCCACTGTCGCTGGCAAACCCAACCTCTGCACCAGCAAACCATCCCCACCATCGCCGGCCAATCTCTCTCTCTCTCTCTCTCATATCAGACCACATAGGGCATCATCGCAGGCCATTGCTCATCACCGGCCGTCAGCCTCCACCCCGTCGTTCACCGCAAAAATCACCAACGCCAGCCCTTTGGCGTCCACACAGCCGCCCACCACAACTTTCCGCCCCACCGCACCATGCACAAACCCAGAGTGCATTTGCTCTTTCCCCCCGCCACATCACAGAATTAGTGACCACCAGCTTGCCTGTTTATCGCCCTCCATCGTGGCCAGCTTCCTTCGCCGATGACTTATCACCCATCGCTGCTGCAGATCTCCGACCACATCCATCATCACAAACCACCGCCATAATATACAAACCTTCACTGATTTGATGCTCAATGTACCACAATACACAAACCTTCAGTGCAACATCCCCATCTTCGAAACATCTCAAAATAAAAAACGAATTCATTAGTTTTGATTGGATTTGTTGAATTGAGAATATATAGATTTTAATCAACGGTGAATTTCTCAAATTGGTGGTCTGCGGTAGCGGTGTTATGTCACCGGCAATGGAGCCGGCAGAAGACGGAGGTGACTGTACCAAATCTTTTATAGAGAAAACCGTTTCCCAGTTGAAGATGAATGAATATGATGTTTAGTTTTTATAGCGGCTTAATGATGGAAAAGTTCTGATTTGATGCTCAATCTTGTAGCGGTTTCATGATGTAGCACTAGCAGTCGTGGGTTCCCATGTGGTGGCCATGGTTTCTGATGGTTGGTGGTCCAGTAGATTGTGAGGTCACCGGCGATGGAGGTTGGCTGACGATTGGCGAAGATTCTGTGTGAGACTGAGTGAGTCTCAATCAACAGGATGAAGTGAAAGAGAAAAGAAAATAAAAACTAGATTTCTTAACTAAAAAACGACGTAGTTTAAGATTAGCCTTAGGCAAGCTATTATATATATATATATTCCCATATATATATATAAACCCTAATTGGAAAATCACATAAAACCCCCTAGACTTTTGTTAGGTATTCTAAGTTTTACCCTCTACTTTTAATTATTATAAACACGTCCAAATAAATTATTTGCTATACTTTAGGTGCTAGAAAATTTTTAATGGTTTTTGTTAGATGACCCTGCTACACTAATCGTCGCTAAAAGTATAGCGATGCTAAAATTTTCGCCGCTAAAAGTTGTTAAGAAATACATCGATGTTAAGTAAAAATATTGTCGCTAAGCTAAAAGTATCGTCTTTAAAAGTTATCGATAAAATTCCATTCATTGCAATTGACGTTAAATCTTTCGTACAAAAGTTGCTACTAAGTACATTAATGTTAAGAAAATAAATTGCTGCTAAAAAATCAAAATTAATCTGTTAAATTATATCGGGGTATTACAGGTTTAATAAAAGCTAAGAAACTGTTTGACAAATTAAAACTCAAGTGACGAGAACTTAACGATTGAATTTCTAGCTCTGAAAATACCATGACCACTACCATGACAATGCCACTTCCAACATGCTACCTCTACAGCCACCACTGTCGCCACGACATCCATGCTGCGGCCAGAATGACCTCAACGTTGTTGGCTACACCACTTCCATCTCTACTTGGACATTCACTTTTAGTTTACTAAGCAAATCAATGTGTTTTTTAGTCCTAGAATTTTGGGTTAGAAAACACTAAATATTTCAATCAATTTTAATTCCAAATGAAATGAATGCCTAATTGAATTTCAAATTAATATGACCTGATTCTGCTTCGGAATTGTTATGTGTCATTTTTGTAGGCTTTCTCTATGCAGTCAATTCTTTAGGCCTTATTTAGTTATGTCAGTTTAATTTAGTTGGCTCAGTCCAGTTGGTTTGGCCTAACCTAGGTCAAAATCTAGATAAGATAGAGAGTCTGGTAGTTGAATTTATTTTATGTTAGGTTTTTGTTCCAATTTTATCTTGATCACGTATATATATAATAAAAGGTGGTATTTTCCTTCTAGAAGTTGGGCAGGTTTTCGGTTGAACCAGCCAGTTCTCCTTAAAGGCTTCAATGTAGCGGTCGGTAAGGGTAGTTTGGTTATTTTAGCCTTTTTTAGTCTTATCTCTTTGCCAAAATAAGGATGACCAATTGGTCTCCTTTTCCAATTCTTCTGCTCCCTATGTGTCTATATTAACAATCCTATATTGCCCTAAAAGGAACTATCAGTTGGAGAGAGAAATCCTTGAGAGGTTGTTAGTTTTCAATGAGAGGTAATATGGCAAGATAGTGAGATATAAACTAGTAATCCTTTACCATGTACTAGTGTATGTGTATCGTTCTTGCATTTGGTTGTGGAAAATCAGAGTATGATGGTCAAACAGTCCTAGCCAAGAGGTACCATTCTCTACATTTGTCTTTTAGTTCTTGTAGAATAGATGATAATTGTCATAGATTAGATTAGAATTAGATCACTAAATCACATCCCCTCGATTGAATTGTGGTCAATGAAAATAATTAAAAAAGAGTCCTCTTGCATTCAGGTAGAAGAGTTTATTAGAATCAAATTTCTTAAACTATATACCAAGATTCATGTTGTCTACGCTAGGGTCAAAATTACATTGTTTTGATCCCTATTTTGTTTGATTGAATACGTAGGTCACCGTACGCATTGTTGAGCTTAAACAAAAACTAGTTTAACCTAGGAATTGCTTTTGTTAACTTTGTGTTTGGATAAAAATTATTAAAAGTCAATTTATAGAGACTGTTTTAGGTTGTGATGAGATGTCTAACACTTTCTCGTCATAAAACTAAGTCCCTGCATCCGAATATAAGATTTCATAGATTTGATAGCTTTATTGGACATTCATAGTTAGTTTGGAGTTTTTTTTTTCCTTTAGTTATTTTAATTAACAGTAAAAATAAGATGGCCACTCTAGAAACCACTCTTTTGATGCACGCTGTCACATAGTGGTATACTGAAATAAACTGATTAGACTACGAGTGGGCCAATTTTTATAACCTCTGATGTGGTTGTTTCTAAGCCTATAACATATGGTACTGCACAACATGAAATAATCACATGAATAATAAAGTTAACAAAATTCATGTTACCAACTAGCTGTTATTAGCATGTTATTAGGCTAAATCTTTCAACAAGGGCATGGCAGATTACTACTTCATAGTCATACTTTATCACAACCAAATTCTATTAGGCAACTCTAAAAAGAAAAGTAAGAGAACCAAAGGGAAATACATTTATCACCTTCGGTGTATCAAAACTTATTACAAGACAATTCACTATTATATTTCTCTCTCTAAAAATATCTCTCCTACTTGTCTCTAAGAAAACTTTCCCCAGCTAGCCACCGTGGCCGCCCCACTGTGCGATGGCGCGCATGGGGCGGTGGCCGGAATCCGGCCTAGGACAGGTATACATCTTATTTTCTTCTAGTGCGCTTTTACTCTGAGGGTGGTCGTCCTTCGCGGCCGGCGGCTGATCGCGGATGGAAGACGATGGCAGACTACGGCGAGGTGGCCGGCGCCATCCTACCCAGCCACGATCGGGGACGATGATGTATGTACCTACGCCGATTCGCCAGATCTCTTCAGATCTGTGAATATCTAGGGTTTTCCTTGATCTTCTAGAACTGATAGGTCTTGATCGAAATGTTGATCATGGGTTTGCTTGTTTTGTATTGTTGATTGAAGAGGTTTGGGTTTGCTATGGTTAGATCTTTTATTGCAGAAGTGGCCAGATTTGAGTGGCCGGAATCTTACCAGCAGTGATCGGAATCCTACCAGCGAAGGCCGAAATTTTTGCCGACAGTAATTAAGGCGTTTTAGTTGGCTATAAGGTGTCTATTTTGGTTTCTAAGCTCAGTGTCTAGGGTTTTAGTGTAGTACGCTGTGATGTCCTGCGGGTAGGAGGGGGGTTTGGGGCCTCGGGTGGGTTTTGGGGGTCTTAGGCGTGTTTGTACGTTTGGGTGGGGGGTGGGGAAGGGGGTTGAGGCCCTATGGAGGGGTGGGAGGGTTTTCCAGGGTAATATACTCTAGGGGTTTGGGTGTGGAGTAAGGTTGTTGTGTGTGTGTGGGGGGGGGGGGGGATGAGGATGGAGATGGGGTCAAATACAGTCTAGCTGAAGCCTTGTTTGTAATTGTTGGTTTGATGCTCGGCTGATTGGTGCCGTGTTTTGGAGGAAATATTGTGAACCATGCAAGGTTTCCTGTTTATATTTGCATTGTGATCCCTTTGATTGTCGAGTACATCTGTGATCTTCGTCGGCTCCAGTTGGCTTCCTCATTGTACTTTTTGTGTCGTTTAAATTTATAGTGTTTTCTTTTTAGTATACTTTGTGTGTTTATAACCTTTAGACTTAGGCTTATTACTTAAAGTTAATCTAAAGTGTAAGATATGCTCTTCTTTAGTTTAATTGTAATCGGTTTTGAGTTTATAGGTTCGTTGTTAGTTTCTGACCTTTGTGGTCGTGTATACACAGAGTCACGGGAATGTCGTGACCTTTACTCGCCGTTGGACAATTCTGTAACCCTTTTAATTATCAATGTTATTCTCTTATTAACAAAAAAAAAAACTTATTACAAGGAATACAAATAGTACTCAGAATTTAGACATGGTTAATTACATGAGTAAATCAGACCGAAAGATAATTAGAAGGGAATTGAGATTGATTGTGGTATGGTCAAATTTAATTTGATTGAGCTGAAAACATGTTGTTGGTATTTGGCAACCAAAAAAAAAATAGCTAAGTGTTTTATCTCCTTCACCCGCCCCTTTCCACCCCCCAATTGAAAATAAAGACCGAAACAAAAACAAGACCAACACAAAAAGTGTCCAAGAAAAGTACTTAACCACTAATAAACTTTACAAAGATTATTAATTTCCCTTTCAAATCCTACTAGAATGATATCATCGATCAAATTAATAGTTGGTGAAAGTCATTGAGTTGGTTTCACCAATGAGATAATTAAATCTGAGTTAGATGATATAAAACTTTTGAAAGAGAGCTATTACGCCCTAGATTTTAGCTATGTTACACTTTCAAGTAGGGCGAATGTAGACGCCCTTTTTTTTATATAGGCCTTTACTTTATTGAATAGACTTATTGTTAGACCTTACTCGGGCTAGGCTTAGTAGTTTTAGGCTCTATATAAATTACTTGAAGTCAACTTTATTTGGGCCAACCTAGGTCGTCCGGTCCATTTTGTTAGTCCAGGTAGTTTGGACTTAAGTCAACGTCTATATACAATAAAGGTTTATTACTTGATATGGATTAGATCTGATGTCTCGTCCCAAACTCATGATTTTCACATGGTATATTAGAAAATGTGAACTTTTCCCTCTACAGTTGGGTTAAAAAACCTAAATTAAGCGGGAGAAAGAACATGTCAGTTTTTGAATGAACTGGCCGGTAAACCTTGGAGGATTAAATGAACTAATTGTTAAGATTATTTGGTCTTTTTAGTCTATTCTAGTCTTATCTACCAGAGACAATGAAGATGACCAAATGATCTCATTAATTATTTCTACTACTCCAAACCTTTATATAAATTCCCGTAGAAAGGTTGTAGTTTTATAAGAGAGCTACACTAGCAAGAGAGAAAAAAGAGGGAATTAGACTAGAAGAGTTCATATATTCTACATCAGCGCGGTTCATAGTGCAAGCATTGCAGTAAATCGTAAAAAATCCTAAGTCGACAATCAAGCAGTCGAAGCGATACAAATCAAGAGGTAAAATTATTCTACTCTAGTCGTTTTCGTTCTTACATAGAGTGGTTTAGAATAGTCTTTCATTAGATTTTGACTCCTCGCAACCAACTTTTGTTTGTGGTGAAAAAGAGAAAGAATAGGTTTCTAAACTTTCCCTTAAGAAAGTTGGTTAGGGTAAGAATTCTGTTCGGATTGAAATCCTAGTAGAATTAGAATCTATTTGGATTATGCTTTTAGTCCAATATATAAGAGGTTTAACAATATATAAGAGGTTTCACTACTGCAGCATTGACAGGACTACATATTTGCATCTGAAAGAGGCCAGATCTTTAGCAGCTTTTGCGTGTCATGCTCGTATCCCCGTATATCAAGACTGGGTGCATGAGACAATGCTGCAATGAGATCTCTCTCTCTACATCATATTTGTGTTCCCTCACTTTTGCAAAACTTCTTGTTTAGTGTCACTTGTATCTTTTGTTGCTTTCCCTTTGTATCTGTTTTTGTATGCCTCGTGACATCTTGTGTCATGACTACTTTAGCGCCGATGTAATGGCAACCTCTGTAACCGCTTTTATTATCTATGCAATTCTCTCGTTTATTAAAAAAAAAAACAACAACGTTCAACCATAAGTTGAATTGAATTAGGTTCTTAAGTAACCACATTTAGGTCGCCTCGCGTAGAGTAGGTCAAAATGCAAGGTTTTGATTCTGACTTATCCAGTCGGGTACGTAGGGCATTCAACCCTTTTTATCAAATTTAGATTAAACTTAGATTCTCTTTGCCTTTATTTGTATTTTAGAAAGAAAAAAAACCTGAAAATTTACCATAGAACACATTAGAGACCGTTGAGGGTATGACTGTATGACAGAATGCATAACATCTTCCCATCATATTAAAATTGAATCTTCGGTTACGTAGGTTAGAAGTTTAATTGGATAATCAGAGTCGACCTTCAGTTTTTTTTCCCTTTATGAGTTCATTACTTAAAAGATAAGAAGGTGACTCGAGAACACGTCTAACATTTTTGGATGCACATCGTGACAAAGAGCATTTGAACCTGTGAAACAAGAGAATTTGGGTTTAATTCGCTTTTTGTTAAACCACATAACTGGTTAGGTTATTTTAGTTCGAAAATTTTTTAGCCCGTCAAAATTGAAATGAACTGAACTGAACTAACCCAACATAATAGATATGTCATTAACGACAATTCAGTTTCTAATCCAACCTCACTTTATTAACTGTTTAACTATTATTCTGTTATTATTATTGTTCCAAGTCTTTGAAAGAGGCCACAAAACATAAATTGTTGCAAGTTTTATGAACCCCTATTAGTAAACTTAAAGGCCAAAAAAGACAAAAATTACTAAAGGATTAAAGCGTTCAAAATTTCCAAACCAAACCGTTCAACTTTAACATAAGAGTCTTTCATATAAATTGTTGCTAAGTTAAAGTATTGTCGACATATATTTATGTGTTTATTGGAACACAAAAAAGGTAAACAAGTTAGTTTACAACAGGGGTGCAACTTGGACGGGTTGGGTTGGTTTTCAGCCCAACCCAAGAAAACCCAACATTTTAAAAGCCCATCTCAACCCAACCAACCCGAATTGGGCTTTTTGTAAAAAATGCCCAACTCAACCCAACCCAAGTAAAAATGCTATGGTTTGGGTTTCAACCCAACCCAACCCAACCCAACTAAAATCGAATTAATTTTTTGTTTCATTCGTGAATGAATAATTTTCTTCTCCTAAAGACTAACATTACTCACATTCGACTTATAAATATTACTTTAATCTTTGATAAATAAAAAGTTTTATTTATCCTCAAAAAATAAAATATGATATTATAAAAAAAATTCCAGATCAATCAATAAATAAACAATTAGCTTAGGCATTAAAGACCACTAATAAACTCCGGTCTAATTAAAAAGTACTATTGTCGTCCTCACACTAGTAAAGTAAATGGACATCAACATGTGTAGATGGAGAAAACAAGTAATAAGTTATAAACTCCACTCTAATTAAAAAGTACTGCAATGAAACGAGCTGCTCGGGTTTTTACTAACCAACTCTTGGTCGCAGCTACCCTTTTAGAAGTCAAGTGGCTTTAACATCAGAAATCAACGTCTAGAGAAGTAATAAGGAAATCGTACCCGTGCAGGCCAGGAGAAGAGAAAATGGAGAAAAGCAGAGACACGACAGCTTCGACTCCCATCATCGCCACCGTCGACGAGATCCAAAGACGCCTCCTCCGCCCTGCATCTCTTCAATCTCAGTCACCTACCTCACTCTCCACTCCTTAATAATACTCAATTCTCCACACACAGAAACACACAAACGAACGAACATAGACGTGAATGGAAGTTAATTGTACTACTCTCTATTTCCGTTCACCAGCGACGGCGTTTTGAGGGGCGATCCCTCACAGTTCAATGCGAACAGGAGGCTCGAAGACTACTTGGATCTGGCGCTCCTGGCCGCAGTTTGCGCGAAAATTGGCGGGAAAAGGAAGAGAGAGATAGAGACGGCGAAAGTGAATAAGGAGATTGGTAAGGAGTGCCGACTGTTGGGAAGGAAGATTGAAAGACCGATTAACGAGATGGTCAGTTGGGAAGGAGGGTTCCTTTTTTCTTTTGGGTTAGAATGGGTTGTGATGGTTTTAATGAGTTTGACCCAATTCAGCTCATTTAATTATTGACCCAACTCAGACCAACCCATTTTAAAATTAGTTGGGTTTAAATGGTTAAAGCTTGTCCATATTTGGGTTAGGTTGGTTAAAGCCCATCCAAAACCAGCCCAAATTGCACCCCTAGTTTACAATATACTATACGTTTCTTATTTGAAATTATCGTGTTCAGGAAAATAATATATTTTTTTCATGTACTTTTAGGTCACTTTTTCAAACAAAAACTATTTAAAAAGCTGTTTATGAAAACACTTACCAAGACTTTGTGAAGCGTTTTTACAACTTTTACAAACAACAACAACAACAAATTCAAATTATTATGTTTGTAGTAAATCAGTTTTGATTTAATCTGGAATTTTATTTTGGGAAATCAGTCCAAAAAGAGGGCCTTTATGCAAGAACTAGAATGAATGCCTTTTGAAAATGAAAATCAGCTGAAACAAAACAGAAGAAAAAAGAAAATGAGAACCGACTTTGCAAGTTGCATGCCAAGTGACTGACTCCCTTCTTAAAACCCTTGAGCTCCTTCCATAATCATCCAGCAACACCAGCATGACTAGGGTTTACGGAACCGGAGTTTACGACTTCAAGCGCCACCGGGTGGCGGAGTACCCCACCCAGCAATCCGTACCCGACAAATCCCTACCCAGCTCAATAACCCTAATCGAGATCCAGCGTGACAGGCTGACCCAAATCGCCCAGGAGAATTGGTCCACAACGGGCGATTCAAAGCCGTTTAGCGAGGAGCTGGTGAAGGAAATTTACGATACGGAGCTCACGGTGACTGGTGGGCGGAAAACGGTGCCGTTGCAGCGCGTGATGATTTTGGAGGTTAGTCAGTATCTGGAGAATTATCTCTGGCCGAATTTTGACCCCGATACGGCCACGTTCGAGCACGTTATGTCCATGATACTCATGGTTAATGAGAAGGTATTTTCTTTCGAAATGCAGAAATTACTAAGTTTTTCGTGTTCTCATATGCTACTGTTTGGATAGTTGTTTTTGTCTGTTCCCTTTCCTTTTAGCAGACTCTTAGGATAGAATTCGAGCATCTAGAGTTTGTATCGTACTCAGATGGAACTTGCAGATCACATGGGTATAGTTTGGTAAGTCACAACTCAAATGGACAAAAACGACAGCTAAAAAGTTCCATGTTTACCCATTCAAATTCTATTTAGGAATTCGCAAAAGGTCCCAAGGGGAGTGGAGTAGTAAAATATAAGAAGGGATGATAGTTGCAACTAATTAGTTTCCTGCGGATTATATGTTAGTTACTTAGGAAAATGAGAGCTCTAAAATTATTCTCCATTTGTGTTTGGTATTCAGGATATTACAAATTGTTTAACTGGATGACGGAGTAGATATATTTAAATCCTATTTCAAATAATCAATTTTGGGAGCTTCTATTTGATTTTTATGTGAGCTAAAGAACCAAATGGAAACATGGCGTAAGTTTCTATGTTTTCCCCTCCTATTTTTCTTCTGTAATAGAAATTTGTGAGTCATGAGTTTGAATCCTGCAGTTTCGGGAGAATGTGGCTGCTTGGATATGTTTTCACGACAGTAAAGATAAGTTTAAGACATTTCTCGAGAGGGTTCTTCGCTTGAAAGAGGTATGTCTACAATTTCTTAACTCTACTTGTTGGTGATAATTGATGATACATGAGTATGATGTGGCTTCGCGTGGAAGTGTTTATTGATTGGTTAAGCCAATGTTTTCAAAATTTGGTTCTTCTTCTAAACCTTGTTTACGGAATTCATCTTTCTCGTCTTGTCTTCTTAATGCAAGTTTTCATGCAATCAAAGTTTTGTTGCCATTCTATATCCTACATATCGAATATAGTGCGTAACCTTCTCATATCCTCTGAGCAGTTCAAATGTATCTCAAACTAGGAAAATTTTTAGTGTGATCTAACTAAAAGCACTTTGTCGGCTTTATGGCAAAAACAGCTGATTAGTCAGGGTAACACATGATGCAGATAAGTTTTGCTGATTAAAGAGTGCACTGGCATTGTGCAGCCACTTCCAGTAAACAAAAGCTTAAGGAGGAGGAAGGTGGCTTTTTGTTGATGATGAGAGCAACTCCTTTATTGAGAGCAGATTTATTATCAACTTAATATTATCCAAAGAACATAAGCTCAAAATGATTGTACAGTAGAGGAGGATACAGCATACATAGAATTCACGTATTGGCTTGTTGTGGCTTGTAGTTAATGAGCGAGAGATTATAATACACAAGCAGTTGTAAGAATATGAAGAAAGCGAGAATCTGTGCAAGATAAAAGATTGACTCTCCAGTTGAGATAGGAGAAAACAACTAGAAGAAGAACCATAAAACTGAAGAATAGAGCTATACAAATTGTACCTGGTGCAATACCGTATGCTACAATTTGTTCCGCCTATACAAGCTATTTCAGCCTGGACAGCCTGTAGTTTTATCGGAAAATACCAGTCATTTACCCGTCATTTATGCTCTGGGACAACACGTTCCGGCCTGAATCGGCTAGTAAGTGACAGGATAAATAGCTAAATGACATAGAAATGTGAACTAATTTAGCCTGCCTGGGTCTATAGTTTTTATTAATTTATTTTTATTATTATTTTTTTTGTTGGGGTGGGGGTGGGGGGGCTGGCTATGGCGGAGCGCCATGTTTGGAGATTATATAGACTCTATGGCCTTCTTTCAGCACCTTGAGCATGATGAATAAAGTGGCGAGGGATGTCTTCCATTATTTTTTATGTATATCGAAGGAGCTTGAGCAGGGTCTTGATTTACTATATAGATTCTGGGGAAACGTGGCGGGGACAATGTTATGAACTTCAGGCCTTTGAACTTAGTCACAAAGATGTGTAGTCCTAAGCTTCAGTCAAATTAGTAGCTGGCTATTACGGAGCACCATGTTTGGAGGTTAGATAGACTCTACGGCCTTCTTTCTGTACCTTGAGCATGATGAATAAAGTGAAGGATGTCTTCCATCATTTTTTATGTATATCGGAGGAGCTTGAGCAGGGTCTTGGTTTACTATATAGATTCTGGGAAAATGTGGCCGGGACAACGTTATGAACTTCAGGCCTTTGAACTTAGTCACAAAGATGTGTAGTCTTAAGATTCAGTCATATTATTAGCCGTTGTGTTTCTTAGGTAGAGCCAGGTTTTGACCTGGCCCAACTGCAGATGAGCGTACTTCAAAATTGATGAGGTTTGTGTAGGAGTAGACTTTGTGTTTGGTTTTGTCTTAAGCAAAGTGCAAAGATAGGGTTGCTCCATTAGTGTTACTCTATTGTGACCTGGAGGTATTGGGCTTGAAACACGGAAGCAGGCTATCCATAATAGTGGTAAGGCTGCCTACGCCTACTCTTCTTAGACCTCGGAATGGCGGCTGTCCTATTAGCTTACCTCAATGGAGGAGCCGAAATTTTTTTGGTGGCTGTGTGGTGGTTATCAGAAGCTTCACATGCTTACTTGGTTGCTATTGGGATATATTGCAAGAAACATGTAGGCGTGTCTTGGTTTACGAGTTTGTCAATGAAGGTACAAAGTCTTTAGAGAGATTGATAGTTGATGCAAGTGTTTTGCAGCTTAAAGTTCATTGCTAGGATTTTAATCAAGCATGATCAATATGTTCCAGCAAGAACTTGTGGCCCATACTTTCTTGAGATCCTCTAAGGCTCTAACTCCATTTCCAGGGAGCCTTCAATACGAAGTCAGGCCCTTTTAGTTTGTACAACGGAGGGCTTATTGTGCTTAAGCCAGATTCTTCTGCCATGGTCAACACTTTTATCTTATAAGGAGGATTGTTGGTAGACCTCCATGGAATAGGTTAGCGATAGGATGCAGTTGTTGTTCGCTGTTCATAGGATGGTTCTAGACTTCTAGTCTTCTAGATTGGTACGCGAGTCATTTGATTGTGAATGGCTTGAATAAGCTGGATTGCAATTTTGTACATCACCTAATGGTTGTTTGACGTGACTGGTGCCAATGCAAGTGGGCAATGGTAACTTGTGGAAAGACTGTTTTGTTACTTGAATGTGAACGAAGATTGATAGGGGGGATGATCCCAGGCCTTGTTAGTCGATCTATCTTGCATTGAGGAGGTTTAAGATTTTGTTATGGCTTTGGTATGGGGACACTTATACTGTGCCTTGCAAGTTATCTGTCACTGTCTATGGAATGATTTGTGGACAGTTTTCTCAAGTCTGTTGTCAGAGGAGAAGTTTGTAATTCATGCAGAACGAGTGTGTCGTTTGGGTTCGATCAAGTTTTCTGTTTAGAACAGTTGGATGTATTTAAGGTTCTGAGAAGGAAGGAGAAGACTCTTGCTATGATTAAAGGCTATGAAGCACCGGTGCGGCACTTAAGGTGAAGCACCGGCACCGGGTACGCGTCGGGTGCGGCACCGGTGCGTGTCCACCATTTAAATTTTTTTTTTTAATTTCTTTAATCCCGGGTGCGGATCGGGTGCGTATCGGCTCAGATCTGTGACCACCGGCTGCTCCAGCGACACCGGCGACCACCGGCCACTCCAGCGACACTGGCAAGGACTCTGACGAGAGAGGAGACTGGAGAGAAAAAGTAGAAGCAGCAGAAGAAGGAGAAGGACTTACCGGCGTCGACGTGCGGCGTGCGGCGTGCGGCCAGAAAAGAAGAAGCCGGTCGATGTTATCTATGTTGGAGGCTGACCGGCAAAGAGAGGCTGCTTTCTTTTAATTAATAGTGGGAAGGCTGACTTTTGACTCTTGACAAAATGTTTGTTTATTTATGTAAGTACCCATTGTTAAGTTATTACATAAACCACCCCAGTACTTAAAAGAAATAAAAGTGATACCACATAAAAACTTTATTCTTTTCAAATTTATAATTTTAATATTTATAAAACAGCCCATTAAACTTAACAAATTCTCACTGAAAGCTTTAAAATTTATGAAAGAGCCCATTAAACTTAAAACCTCACTACTTTGTTTGGAATATTAATATCTTTTAACATATATCAAACACATATGTTATGATTATTGAGATTCAAACTGTTTAAAAATTTAATACTAAGTGTATATATAATTTAAAAAAATATTTATAAAATTTGCCGTACCCCCGCCGCACCCGTATCCTAAAATTTTCAAAAATGCCGCATCCGCGTATCCGAATTCGCACCCGCATCCGTGCTTCATAGATTAAAGGACTTTCTTTCCGCTGTGGCGGCTGTTGGGGGATATGTTGTCTTTGTGAAGATTTATTCTTTCGAAATATTCACAATCACATAGGCTAAGATTCCAAGATAGAGGATTGTGGTTCAGTCCAGATTGGTGCTGTGGAGGCCTAGTCTTGTTTGCTTGCATGAGATCACAGGGGAATAGTATATATGAATTTTTTGTCCTTTTCTTTGGGGTGGTCCAGACATAAAGTAAGAAAACACTGGGAGGAACTGGCGACAGTCTTAAAATTGGTTAGGAACTTCAATTATGAAGAAAATTTTGTTGGTCCACTTTTACTGTCTCCAAGATTAACCATGCACTGGCTTTCTGCTAGAGGAAGTTTAGATATAGCAATTCACGCATGGTTTTGCTTTTCCCTTTGTCCTCACATGTAAGCCCTAATTGCAAGCATAGAGTCGGATCAATTCAACTACATAAAGGGGGACCAAATGCAGAGTCAGAAAAATTTGGACCGAAGACCCTGCAAACCAGAGCTCGAATAGCACACTAAGCTGCAGTTGCTTTAAAAGCTTAAGCTGTTAAGACTTAAGAGTAGGCACTACAATTTATAATGCTTGATTCTTTTAAGTTTTACGATTTGCAAATGCCACTACTGCTTTATGAATCAATTTATGCTTAAGCTAAGGATCATCATGTAGAATCAGTGAACGATATTTTAAAATCTTTTGATGTTGCCAAACAAAGCAAGAGCCACCACTCAGTTTTACCAGTTGATAGAGTGTTCTTTTCACTTTATGTGGTGCATTACAGCTAGCCACGTTTGATGCTTATAATTTTTATGCTATGTTAAGGTTTTGAGTGTTAGTTTTATTTCGTTATGTCTTTATGGTGAGGAGGTGGGCCGCTTCCAGTCCACCTTGCTCCGCCTTTGAATGGAGGCAGAGCCGCAGAGGGTATGAGGTCAATCTGGTTGTAGATGTGGGAGAGATGACAGAAGTGTTTTGTGTTCATTAGGGCTGTGGATGCAACCACTTAAATTCTTCTTATAGTAAGGACGTGAAGCTTCTTTGTCAGATCGCATTTCTAGCTTGCGACTTGTTATCTTAAGCCGAGTCGTCAACCCTATGTACATCACTGGGTACGCTTAACTATTAATCCCGTATCGTGTTTGTGTTAAGAAAGTTTTCTTTTGCAAGTTATGCAAGTCTTTTTTCCTGCTTGCTTTGAAATAGGGGCGGCTCACGCATTTTGTATTTGCTTAAGGGTTGTGGACTTTGACATTTACGATTAAGAAATTTTCTTCTCCTATATATATTAGCTATTGGCATATGATATACTACTTGATTATCCCGTCCTAGTGTTTGGAAAGCAGGCTATCATATCTTCGTGCTTTTAAAGTGTACAGACCCCTACTTACATGCTTAATTTAATACACATGTTTACGTTAAGCTCACCATGATTTCCATCATTAAAAAGCCTTACTATGACGCAACAAAGTGCTTGTTTTATGTTAAAATTTTGACTGTTAAAAGCATGTTTATGAAATTTCTGACATTGTGTGCCTCTAGGGGAGAAGCTTAAGTGTTGCAGAGAAGACCAATTACCTGCTATTTATGATAAATGGTTTTCAGGTACGTTAGCCACATGTTGTTTCAGTTGCGAAATTTGAACTTTGTTTTCTCATGCTTTTTCCTTTTCTTTTTGTTTTTCTGCATCCATATACACTTGTTATTAAACAAAACCTATACACACAACACAGCCTCGCAAGGAATCGGAACCGCTTCTCATGATGGATGCTGATGTTGTTGTCTGCTTTAGGATGTGACTTTTTTTTATTAATTTTGTCCTGTACCATAAAAAATCTACCACTGAACGCGTAGTTACCCCCTCCGCTCAACAAAACAATCTAGGTAACAAGAGATGTTTATGAGCTTTTGAACTTGGCAAGTTTCCAGCAGCAAAGAAGTTGTCTTTCTAGGATATGGCCTGGCTGCCATTCTGCCCCTTACTTTTGTGGTTGTGTTTGCTAGCTTGGCTGCTTCTCTATCTCCCACTCTTACAGGTGTACATACACTGTACCTTTCCCGAGGGTGTCCTTGTTTTTGCGAGTAGCGAATGGTGTTTCTTACAATTGTTGATGGAAAATTATGATACTAAGCAGTTGCTGACTGAATTAGAAGATAGGTTCAAAGCTTGAACAAATGCTTATCCTTTTTTATATGGAAAATTTTGATTACCTTTTCCGTAGTTCCTTCTGTACTTGTTCTACTGTAGTTGCCCCTTTTACATGAACTTGAGGGTAATGTGAAACTTGTCATGTCCTTTTCTGAACTGCTTGTGACAGAGCTTGGAAGATGAGATAGTGAGTAAAAGATTTTTAAGAGTAGCAGGTCTGCAGTGCTTGCATAGTCTATCATATGGTCGTTTTCAGGTATGCCTTTGTAGCCCATTTGTTGTTTCTGTTCGAAAAGAATTTTCTTCTGCACAAGTTCCTTTTGTTATTTGGTTTCTAAGTTTCTTCCATGAATGTAGATTGAGCTTTCTCTTGATCCAGATCTGATTAAGAAATGGAAAAAGATCACTAAAAGAAAACGAGGAAATTCTATTGATCTCTCAACTTTGCTGGAAGTGAAGTTCTTGAAGAATCTCATTGAAGAGTTTCTGGAGGTGCAACTTAGTAAGCTATACAGCTTGTGCTGCTCTATTATGTTGGATACTGAAGACATGATACAATTGGTTTTTTCTTTTACTATTTCTTCTTACCAGGTACTTGATTGCAAGGTTTTCCCTCGTGAAGAGTCTGGTGAGGAGGGTGGGCATATTGTTGTAAATAGTTTTCAACAAGTTGATGATGCTTGCGTCTTGTATTGTGAGAGGTTTATGGAGTTTCTTATTGATCTCTTGAGCCAGCTTCCAACAAGGAGGTATCATTGCTGCCCGTACTTCATTGTGGTCACGTTAAGTTTGATTTATTCAGTTTTTACTGTTTCATCCTTCCCACAATATCCTGGACCCATGGGTTAGTAGTTTTTTTGAAGTACTCAGTGTTACTTATCTTCATATTGCATGTTTACGAGGAAATTGCTTTTCTTGGATGTTTGTTGAAACAGTCGAGTGTTCCAGCAAAACAGAGAAACTTGTTATACTGACGTGATATGTTAATAGTATAATACCGAGGAACTTTATGTTAGAACCTTTTATTAAGTTCGGTTGTATATGCTTCAAATTTTTTCCATGATGCTGTTCTAGAAATTTAACCACGAGTTGAAAGTAATGAGACAGTATTTAGGGAGAAGAAGATTTAGGTGATGCCGCTTAGTTGAATGCAGACAGCAGATGGAAACACCAGTTTCCCACTAATAAGCTTACCTTCTAAGTCCACAAAGTATAGACTTTCAAAAAATTCGTATCTCCTGCTTTCTTACTTCTCTACGATGGTGCTGTCGCAGATATTTTAGGCCTCTTGTTGCTGATGTTGCTGTCGTTGCCAAGTGTCATTTGAGCTCTCTTTACAGACATGAAAGGGGGAAACTCTTTGCTCAGTTAGTTGACTTGCTACAATACTATGAAGGGTTTGAGATTAATGACAAATTAGGGAGACAACTGACCGATGATGAGGTGCTTCAAAATCATTATGACCGCGTCCAGGCTTTTCAGCTTCTTGCATTTAAGAAGATCCCAAAGGTCAGTTTTCTCTTTGATGTTATCAAAGTGAGTTTCTTTTCTATTTGTTATTTTACGTTTTAATTTCTGTCAAGCATAGTTACTTTTTAAATATATCACCTATTTCCTTTCATGGTCCTTGTAGTTGCGAGAACTCTCCTTGGCTAATGTTGGTGCGATTCACAGACGCGCTGATCTCTCAAAGAAACTGTCTGTACTATCTCCTCAAGAGCTGAGGGATTTGGTCTGCTGTAAGGTCTGTTATTAATTGACCCTTAGCATGCACTATCCTGAAGCTAACATTATAACACTTTCTCTGTAAAACCTATTTTGCTTAAGACAATTGAAATGACTACAGTGTCAATCCTGAAATGGCATCTACTCTTTCAGAAATAACGTAATACATTGTTGTTTTATTAAACCTACTTTTCTAAGACATTTGATTTGATACACATCTTCTATTTCTAACCTATGTTTACACATGATAGGGGTGTGTATGCTCATGAAAGGAGTTCCTTTTTATCTTAATCTATCTTTAATACTAGATATCTATATTTCCCTAAAAAAATTCTGGCTGACAGTTTTTTCTGCTCTTTCAGCTCAAATTGGTGTCAATTAATGATCCTTGGTCGGAGAGGGTTGACTTTCTTATTGAAGTAATGGTTTCCTTTTTCGAGAAACAGCAGTCTCAAAAAGAAGCTATAAATGCTCTCCCTCTCTACCCAAATGAGCAGATAATGTGGGACGAAAGCCTCGTACCAAGCATCAATTATTCTGGGGAAGGGTGTCTAGCACTCCCAAAACTTAATCTACAGTTTTTAACTCTTCATGATTATCTTCTTAGAAATTTTAACCTCTTCCGTCTTGAATCAACATATGAAATTCGCGAGGACATTCAAGAAGCTGTGCCACATCTACTTGCTTACATTAATAATGAAGGGGAAACTGCTTTTCGTGGTTGGTCCAGAATGGCTGTGCCAATTAAAGAATTTAAGATCCTGGAGGTAAAGCAGCCAAATATTGGAGAAGTCAAGCCATCATCTGTGACAGCAGCAGTTACTTTCAGCATTTCAAGTTATAAATCACAGATGAGATCAGAATGGAATGCGCTCAAGGAGCATGATGTTCTCTTTCTACTGTCTATTCGGCCTTCATTTGAACCGTTAAGCGCAGATGAAGCAGAAAAAGCAACTGTGCCGCAAAGGCTTGGTCTTCAGTTTGTACGTGGATGTGAAATAATTGAGATGTGCGATGAGGAGGGAACTCTAATGAATGATTTTACCGGGAAGGTCAAGCGGGATGAGTGGAAGCCTCCAAAGGGGGAACTGAGAACCGTGACTGTTGCATTGGATACAGCGCAGTATCATATGGATGTTTGTGACATTGCAGAGAAAGGTGCAGAAGATGTTTATGGTACATTCAATATATTGATGAGGAGGAAACCAAAGGAGAACAATTTCAAAGCAATTTTAGAATCCATAAGAGATCTAATGAATGAAACTTGTATTGTTCCCGACTGGTTGCATGAATTATTTTTGGGTTATGGGGATCCTTCTGCAGCTCAATGGACTAATATGCCTGATCTACTGAAGACGGTAGATTTCAAAGATACATTCCTTGATGCTGATCATGTTGTAGACTGTTTCCCAAATTTTCAGGTTTATTTGTCTTTCCTTCTTTTCATATGATGAAACTTCCTCACTTGTAGTGCATTTTGAAGTTTTTCCTTTATTTCTCTTTATGATTTCTGTTCTTCATCAGGTATGTTTCACGAATCCGGACGGCACCAAGAATTTGCAACCGAGGCCCCCTTTCAGAATTAAATTTCCTACTAATCTTAAAGGCAATGCCAATACCTCAACCGATCCTGTCAGTACAGAGGACGATGGTCCGGAGAATAAAACACTCATTGTAGAAGCATACGTCCCTCCTGATCCGGGGCCATATCCCCAAGATCACCCAAAACAGAACTCAGTTAGATTTACACCAACACAGGTATTGGCAACTTCTAATTATATAGAAACGTTTTATGTTGATTAAGGCTTCTGGTTTCCTAGTATGTTTGAAATGGTAAACCCTTTTCCCTTCCACAATCTTTGTCCTCTGAGATTCCATTGATATTTGCTCGACTACTTATGGTTGCTTGCACAAATTTGATCTTAAAGTCAAGTAGTCATCATCATTTCCAAGACTTTGTCCCAAACTAGTTGGGGTCGGCTGCATGAATTCTTCCATTTCCCCTGTTAGAGCACATCTTCTCTGATAAGTATCCTAGCAATCAAGTCTTTTCTTACCACTTCCCCGGAGGTTATCTCAGTCTACCCCTACCTCGTCTTACCCCCATCAACTTGGCACAAGTCGCTTCTTTTTACAGGGACATCTACAGGCCTAAGTTGGGTATGACCAAACCATCTCAAGCTATGTCCCCTCATCTTTTCCTCAATTGGCGTGACCCACACTTTGTTGAAGATATCCTCGTTTCCTTTTCTGTTCCTCTTTGGTGTAGCCACACATCCACCTAAGCATTTGCCTTTCAACTCGCTCATTCTATGTATATGGTGCTTCTTACTTGCCTAACACTCCATTAAGTTATAGTGGATTGATTTTCCACCTGTTCTTAGGTTTTAGGATTTTAAATTCTGTAGCGTCTCTGTCTGGAAAAGAATCTATGTGCACTCTTTAAGTCTCATATTAGATATTCAGAGGACTGTGTTGTTTGATTTTGAAGTACGACCATTGCACTTGCATGTATTTTTGTACTGACAAGAATCCTGTCTATGATTTTTTCTTTAAACTTTGGATTTGGCTGACTCACAACCATCCCAAAGAAAAGGAAAAATTGAAAGGTATGCTAATAATACTCTCGCCGTCCCTGATAATTTGCTCTTGTTGACTTTGCTCGCATATTAAGGATTTGGGTTATATATTGTGTGTTTTTCCTATTTTACCCTTTAGAGAGGGGGGAAGAGAGTGGGCCAGGAGAGAGAAAAATTGGTTGGTGGAGAGAGAAATAGAATAAAAAAGTGTAAAGTGGTGGGCCAGGAGAGAGAAAATGAGTTGGTAGAGAGTTAAATGTGGAGAGAGAAATAGAATAAAAAAGTATAAAAAGGGTAAATATGTAAAAATAACTACATAATCTTTCTTAATTTGGAAGTGATCAATTTTTGTGGAATGGCCAAAAAATGGACTCAGATCAAATTTCCAAGGACGGGGGGAATATATACTATGGAAATGTAGATTTTGGATATGCTGGTGGTAAGGGTTTCCCACCGTGACTTGGTAATCTATGTATTTAAAACACGGGAAAATCTCCTTGCAAAATAAGCGTACATCAACCTTCTGCAGATCCAGAATGCCGGGAGCCTTTTGCTAGGGCCGTCCTTTATACGCAATACAATAGATCTCGGCTTCCTTCATTTTTTTTCCCCGCTTCAATGGTGGAGGAACTAGAATTCCATTCCCGGAACCAATTTGTTTTTTGGCAAGTTGGGTTTTTGAGCCAGTAGCTATTCCTTTTTCTGGTCGTTATTAACCTAATTTGTTAACTGGTTTTTTGATACTCATGGTCTCTGGTCATCTTTGGTATATTTCATTAGCATACTGCCGCACTCTTCGTAATAGATGTAGAGTAAAATTTCAGATTCCATATTTGTTGACTATTAAACCTTGTCGCTTACATTTCCTTTTACTTGTTGCAGATTGAAGCAATCACCTCAGGTATACAGCCTGGATTGACTATGGTAGTGGGTCCACCTGGTACAGGAAAGACTGATACAGCGGTGCAAATCTTGAATGTCCTTTATCACAATTGTCCTTCTCAGAGAACATTAATAATTACCCATTCAAATCAGGCTTTGAATGATCTATTTGAGAAGATAATGCAGGTATGAGATTTTCTTAGAGATGATCAACCCGGTCCTCTTTTGACACTGATTCTGTACATCTAAGTTTGGCAGTTTTTATTGAATTATTTCCTAGAATAGAGTTGCAAGAAGAAGAAGTCATTCGTTGAAGAGTCCTTTTTGTATGATTTTCTTTGCGGGTAGAGTTTAATTCATAAGTTTTATCTGACAGAGGGATGTGCCTGCTCGCTATCTTCTTCGACTTGGTCAAGGTGAACAAGAGCTTGCAACTGATCTTGATTTCAGCCGTCAAGGCCGTGTGAACGCGATGCTTGTTCGGCGTTTGGAATTACTCAGTGAAGTAGAGAGGCTTGCAAGGTCTCTTCAACTGCCCGAGGATGTTGGTTATACTTGTGAAAGTGCTGGATACTTTTGGTTGCTTCATGTTTATTCGCGCTGGGAACAATTTCTAGCTGCCTGTGCTGCGAATCAAAATAAACCAACATTTGTTCAGGACTGTTTTCCTTTCAAAGAATTTTTCTCTAATAGTCCTCAGCCAATATTTGCTGGTCAATCCTTCGAAAAAGACATGCGTGCAGCGAAAGGGTGCTTTCGTCATCTGAAAACTATGTTCCAAGAGCTTGAAGAATGCAGGGCATTTGAGTTACTCAAGTCAACTGTTGATCGAGCAAATTATCTTATGACTAAACAGGCGAAGATTGTGGCAATGACTTGCACGCATGCGGCTCTAAAGAGAAAGGATTTTCTTCAGCTAGGCTTTAAGTATGATAACTTATTGATGGAAGAAAGTGCACAAATTTTGGAAATTGAAACTTTCATCCCAATGTTGCTACAGAGACAGGAAGATGGCTATGCTCGGCTTAAACGCTGCATATTGATTGGTGATCATCATCAGCTGCCTCCTGTTGTGAAGAATATGGCATTTCAGAAGTACAGCCACATGGATCAGAGCCTGTTCACAAGGTTTGTTCGCTTAGGAATTCCTTATATTGAGCTTAATGCCCAGGGTAGAGCTAGGCCAAGTTTAGCTAGATTATACAATTGGAGATACCGGGATTTGGGAGATCTTCCAAATGTAAAGGAGAATGCAATTTTTCACAAGGCCAATGCTGGATTCTCCTATGACTACCAGTTAGTGAATGTGCCTGACTACCATGGGAGAGGCGAGACGGCCCCTTCTCCGTGGTTCTATCAAAATGAGGGAGAGGCAGAGTACATTGTCAGTGTCTACATGTTCATGCGTTTACTAGGCTACCCCGCCAATAAGATATCAATCTTGACAACTTACAATGGCCAGAAACTTCTGATACGTGATGTTATTAACCGTCGGTGTGTTCCATATGACTTCATTGGTCCACCACACAAGGTAAGTTTCTCAAGATGATTATCCATTTTCAACTCGCGATGAACGGATTAACGTTACCTTTTGGCAATTGTTATTTTAAACACTATGCTTATTTTGATTGTAGGTTGCCACAGTCGACAAGTTTCAAGGCCAGCAGAATGATTTTATTTTACTATCTCTTGTGCGCACTCGTTTTGTGGGCCACCTTCGTGATGTTAGAAGATTGGTTGTTGCCATGTCACGTGCTAGACTGGGGCTCTTTGTCTTTTGTCGCCGTTCTCTTTTTGAACAGTGCTATGAACTACAACCTACATTTCAGCTTCTGCTCCAGAGACCTGACCTCCTTGCTCTAAATTTGGACGAAGTTGGCCCATTTACGGACCGTCAAGTTGAAGAAACGGGTCCAATCCAACTTGTCAGTGACATTGACGAAATGGCTAACATTGTCAACTATAGATTGCATCAGGTGTATCAGGTACCCACTTTAACTGTGAGATCCTGTTTCTGATGTTTTTCTTTTGAGGCCTATGTAGAAGCATCTGAGTAACCATTTGCTCGGGTCTATTTATGGCTGTGTATTGGAAGCCATGGTTTGTTAGGCGTTAAGGCTTGGTGTGATTGCTTTAGGTTTTTGCGTTCAATACGTCTTTGAGCTTAATCCTAAGTAGCATGGAAAAGTACACTGCGTCCGACACCGACACCAACGGGGATAACGGAGACAGTAATTTAGACACCGCTGAATATTTATGTATATATCTTTCTTATGGGCATTTTGTAAAAGTTTCGAGCACATTCCACCATCATAAAATAGTTAAAACCGACTGATAACCACAAATAAAATCATGAAGTCGAGTTACACAATGGGTAATAAGGTGATAGAAGATCCCATTAAAAAGCAAGCAAAAAGGAAAACAAAAACGGCTTTGATTCCTTCTGTTTACAAAACTTTAACATCAATTGCCCTCTGGACCTCCATTACGAACCTCTTGGGCACACAACATAAAGTGAGAGATATGTCTCCTTATTTAGATTGTTCTCCTTCCAGAGCCCTGTCTCCCTCTTGGTTAGGCAGAATTTGTTGGAACATAAGGTGAGAATACAATCTACTAGGGTGCCTTAGTTTTTTTATTTATAGAACAACGCCAATATTTCATGGATACTCCATTGTAACCCTCAAATTAAGTTTAAAAATTTGCAAATCTGCTTCATTTTATTGGACACTTCTGCACAAGGTGTCTGACACGGTGTCCAACTGTTAAAGATAAATAAAAATCTCCGGACACTGAGGTGATATGTCCGAGACATGTCCGAGGGGTGTCCAGGTGTTGGTAGGTATCGGACATGATACCTCGATCCAGAAGAGGTGTCCATGCTTCCTAGGTGTGATAATTGATGGACATGGAAACTGTTAGTTGATTGGTTAAGCACGGATACCTCGTCTGGGTTGAGGTATTGTCTTCAACACCTACCGACACGCCTCAGACACCTTTGGACATGTCTTAGACACCTCACGTCTATGTCTGGATATTTTTTATTTTTATTTTTTTATTGGAAGTGTGTCAGACACCATATGCATAAGTGTCCGAAACTTATGGGGCAGAACTGCAAAATTCAAACTTAATTTGAGGGTCATGATTGAATACTAGGGAAACTTGAGGTCTTTCTATAAACCGAAAGACTAGGGCAAACCTAAGTAGATTGTATTCTCACCTTTTGTTCCGGTCGACTTCTGCCAAACCGAGAGGGCGGTCTCCCGTATGAACCTGCCCATACTTAGAAAAATTCAGCGGTCTCCCGCGGTGTCCAAAAATCTGCCTTTTGGAAATTGTGGTGTCCCCATCGGACGCCGTGTTTGTGGTACTTGGCATGCAACAATATTTATGTATACACACATCAAGCAGTCTCCCGCTGTATGCAAAAATTGTCCTATGCAAAAATTGTCCTTTTGGAAATTGCGGCGTCCCTGTCGGTGTTGGACGCGGTGCCTGTGCTATACATATATCAATATTACGCGTATATCAGGATCCAATGAAGGTAGCTGAAGGTAGTCTGAGCAGAGGAGAAAGTCTATGGATGGCTCATCTTGACCGGGGTGGCAAGTCTTCCTGTAGATATACCTCCCTTATTGTCTCACAGATAGGTTAAGGCTTATAATCTGGCCAACCAAATATGCAAAGCACTTACTATTCCGTCCCCCAAAAAAATAAAATCTGTACTCCGCAACGTTCCCTGAAGCAACACTTCAGTCTCTTCCAGGCTGGGCAGAAGGTTCTGGCACAATCCTTGTAGGAAGGTTCCTATTTGCTTGAAATTTCTGTGTTGGGAAGGAGAATGGTGTTTTAGTTGCTCTATTTTTCCTATCTGTTATATAAAGTGACTTGGTTTTATCGGCTTAGGAGGAACTTTTACAAGCTGGAATTGAACTTGCTACGATGTCGGGCATTAGATAGGCCTAAATACGGGACATCCATAGATAAGATGTCCATATGTGGCACTCGGCTCCGAAGCAACTCCCAGAAAGCCCGCAAACAACAGTAGATTGCGACATGGGCAAAACTGTCTAAATTATATTGGTGTAAAGAAGGCAACAGAACAACACAAGTTTAAGGCTTTGCATGCAATAACTGAGTCCATAAAGCTTGTCAATATGCTAGAAAAAGCAAGGGGCTCATTGAGGGGCATAAGCCCCAGATATTTACACCTGGAACAAGAAGTGGACGGCAGTGGACATCCCCATACCTGAGCAGGTATAATGACCCACTTCTCTAAGAAATACAA
Source organism: Escallonia rubra (assembly GCA_033065855.1). NCBI lineage: Eukaryota > Viridiplantae > Streptophyta > Magnoliopsida > Escalloniales > Escalloniaceae > Escallonia > Escallonia rubra. The sequence continues at coordinate 195,733 of JAVXUO010002105.1, forward strand.
CACAAAGACGTGAAATCTTGCAGGTAAACAAGAATATATCCAGGGGAAGAGTACCAAAAATGAGAACAAGTGCACGTGTGGATTTTCTCATAATGGAAAACGCTTATGTACATGGCCGTGGATGCTGATGGCCAGCAATGTGATGCTGGGGCCTTGGTCGCCATGTGCACTGTGTGTAAAGCGCATAGAGATTGTGCTTGGTGCTATCTAGGGTGCATTGGGTGCACTGCTGGGTGCTGGGTTTGGAGCGCTGAGCTTGATGCATGGATGTTCGTCACATGGTGGCATTGAGCTTGGTTCATGGCCCTTCCACTACATGCTAGACTTTTAGGTGCCATCTTTGCCGTGGGGGTGCGCAGGCAGCCATGCTTACACAAAACATCAAGTTAAGAGTTCATTGACAATTCACCGTGCAGAAAATTATGTTGACAGAATTCTAGGCAGATTGTTAACTCGTATGAAGTGTCCATCAATTGAATTTAGTACGTCAAACTTGTTATGAGCTCCACTATAGTGCTGCTCGCAATTGTCTTCTATCATAGTTTGATTTTAGAATTAAAGAAGTGGCAAATTATCTTTGCAGTGTTATAGAATTTTGTAGTGTTAGAAAATTGGAGTTTTCTATGCCAGAAATTATCATGGCCCGTTGCTCTTCATAGACGGTACAAACTATGGTCAACCTAATAAATAAAGGCTAGCCGTATTGTCAAAGCAGTTTTGGCTTTTGCCTTAGCAATATTTTCTTTGGGTTGGTTATACCACTAGTCGAAACTGTAATCTGTTTTTGCATAAGCCATATATGCCTAGGCATTGGTACTAGCCTATGGCAGTAAGCGACAAAGTATATGTGCCCAATAAGTTAGAAGCTGGGTCCATTTGAACTTGTGAGTTAAGCGTGCTAAACTTGAGCACATCTATTGGGCTCAGGTTGATTTTGCTCAAGCAGCTTTTTATTGAGCTTGCTTGTAAGCTGAATAGTTTGCTAGATGACGAGCCATAATTGGTTTGAATTATAGCCTTCAGCAACCAATACTCGGCTTAAGTACAACATTAATAAATTATACCCCTTTTTCATACTTGAATAGCTTTGGATTATGCTTTGAAAAATACTAATCCTATTCTTCCTGTCAGGCACGAATGATAAGCCATTCGTTTGGTCAGTTGACAGCTTATTCAGGAGGAGATGCTCTAAGTTTGGGTGCATCTGAGACCCATGCAAATGGGGCAGACGAGGAAACGCCACTTGAAAGCATGTCAGTGGAAAATACGCACGAGGAGAGCCCCCCAAGGCAAGATGGAGATGTGCCTGTTGATGGTCACCACAAGTCAGTGGAAAATACACACGAGGAGAGCCCCGCAAGGCAAGATGGAGATGTGCCTGTTGATGGTCGTTCTTCTGGTGAAACAAATATGGAAGACCTTAGAGATGGCAATATTGGCGAAGCTCTTGAAAGCAGTTCAAAGGAGCAAAGCAGGATGGAGGAGTAAGTCGATTAGGAGTGCCTTTCTGGACTTATTCACGAACCTTGGAACCTCAAATGGTCAAGTCTTTCAGTGCTTCAACATGCTCTAATGCTGGCTCTGCGTGGCTGTTACTTTCAGGTTGAAGCTAATAGGTAACGAATCCACAAGCACCCCTTTAATGCTTTGCATCTTTGATGTAGTTATTGTGATTGTTATAAGTTAAAGCGCATCTTGGCTGCTGAAAAGTTAACACTTATATGACTGCTGCAAGAAAAGGATCCTTTAGCAACGTTGTCTGCTAACTTAGGACTGCTGCTATTTTCTGGGCTGCCATTTTTCTTTGTGTTATAGGTGTACAAATTGCCTCCATTTACACCTTGTAGGTGCTGGATTTTCTCCCGTGCTTGTACCAGTGGACAGGAAATTATCGCTGTGATGACATTGATGTTGGCATTAAGAAGCAGCAGTGAGGTGTGTATGTATTTTGCCTAGTGGATGGCTTTGGCGCAAGATTTATTCTAGTGTCGCATTGCAAAAAAAGAATAAGGAAAAAAAATCAGGAAACTCTTTCAAGCACGCTTTTCCACGTCAAAGCGGCTGATTCCAAATCAACGCAGGTTCCAAAACTTCAGGGATTGGCTGAATTATCTCCTTTAACACACTTGACAGAGGAGGAAATAGTTACATGTTTAGCAAGGGCAGCAACGGAAGTACCTAAACTCTAGTCCCTCAAACCAAATCTCATCTCTGCCTATGCTTCACGCCATTTTTTCTACTGCACCTTTAGTTTCAAGGAAGTATAAAATAGCCAAAAAGTAAGGTCCTATTCTTTAACACTACATTTTTCAGTTTTTATTTTTGTTTATGTATTGTGGAATTTTTATTATTATTTTTTCTTTTTTTGAAAATGAAAACTTTAGCCTTTTCATTAACACCTTTTTTTTAGAGTGATTAAAAATATATATCAGGAACTGTTTTAAGACCAATATGCAGAATAGATAAAAATAAAAGACAAGATGGATGACAGTCCCATCTAAAAGAGCAGTCAAAACAACGGACTACAAAAACAAAGAAAAAACAATTATAGATAACTATATTTTTTTTGGTAGAAAGAGAATTGCATCGAAATATAAAGGTTACATAAATAGCCATGTCGGATATACATAACATGTCATGATTATGCTTGTCATGGTACACCCACAAATAGTTTTGAGTGCTTACAATAGAACATAAATAAAAGGAAATAAAAATAAAAGGTTAGGAGAGTCCAGATCAATTACAACATAAATCATTAACCCAATCCTGATGAACATTGATGCGGGCATGGCATGTAAAAGCTGCTAGTGATCTGGCCTCTTTCAGTTGCAAGCGTCTGGCTCGGTCAATACTTACAAAATGCATATTGTGTACTATCTGACAGAAATCATACATAATCGGCACCACCGTGTCTGGAACATCTTCAGTATTTGTTAATTGGTGGTTGGTCATGGTATTCTGTGTTGTCTAGTTTCCTTTTTTTTTTTTACCAAAGCTTCATCCAGTGGTGGCCTTGCTTCGTTGTTCCTCTTCCGACTATGTTTCAGATGCTGAACATTTGCCCTTTCAGTGCTTTGAAAGTTTTCCTCAGTCCACCATTCCGATAGAGTTTATTCTGGTGCAGAGAAGATTTTACCCGAAGAAGAATTAGGCACTGTCATAGGAGATTTGCCTTTATCCTGAATAGCTGACCAAGTCGGGTCTTTGTCAAGATAGTTCAATTGTTGCTCCCTCGTGTTACCAAGGTAAAGGTTTCGGCTGTATGTCTGCAATGGTTGAAGGAGTTTCTGACTTTTTTTCACGTAATCTTATTCTTTCGCAGTTTTCACATTAGTCTTGTAAACGCATCCTTGAAATAGATATGTCCTCGTTTATAGTCCGCTTTCTTCACAAATACCCTAATTAGGCACATTCCCCCACATTACATTTCTACCCTTCTGTGCACCGTCTATGACCCTAATTTTCAAGCCAACTGTCTGTGGCTGGCCCATGATTTTGCCCCTCTCAAGGTCCCCAACCTCTTCCAATGTCCCAAAGACCTCTCGATGCATTTCTGTTGATCCTTTTAATCGCTTTCACAAATAACGAATGTCTAACTAATTTCAATTTTGGTTTCTTAATTTTGTTATTAAGTTTCCCTTCGAATTCTGGTTTATGTATTAGAGCAAAATCATCGTAGGCTTTGGAGCTTGATTTTCTAGAAATTGTGATGTTACAGATTCTGTTTTGCGCAATCAGTGATTTTCCCGTCGAAATTAGACCGGAGCCGCAAACACTTGTTACTGAAAATAGAGGCAAAAGTAACATCGAAGCCGTGGCAAATTCAGAGGCAGATCTGGAAGTAAATCCAGAGGCAAGTCTCAGTCCGGAAAAAGGCGGAAGTGTCACCATGGTGGCAAAGAAGGACACATAGAAATAAATTGTTATGTGTGAAAGTGTGAAACAAAAGGAGATCAGAGTTAGACGAAGGCCGATGATAATTGCGCTATAACCAGTGTTTCTGAAAGAGACCTTGTAGCTTTTAATTTTCAAGAAGGAAAGTGCAATCATGGCATTTTTTGTTGTTTGGTGCATCCAAATGATTTTTAACGGAAAATGACTTCCGATTACACTAATTTTGAAGAACAAAATCTTAGAAAGCAACTTACCAGTTAAAACTCGGTAACTCATTTTCCAGACCGCTTAACACCCACCCCCACCCCCCCACACACAGAGCGAAGCCAAAATAGCAAAAAGCACATGGCATCCCCAACACCCACACGCCCACGCCTACCACCACACGCCCACCCCTACCACCACACACAGACATAGGGGCGCCCAAACAACAAAAATCATGTCTTTTGTCGGTATAGGTAATTTCATCAGTTTTTGTGCAACGCCGAAGCAGCGAAAAATGAAATTCATGAAAACATCTCGAAGAAATGCCATTTTTGAGAAAGCGTGTTGGTTAAGCATTTTCTGAGAAACAAACAGGGCCTAGGGTAGATATTATGCCCTAATAGCTAGTTACGTTTATGATCAAATTCTCCTTCCAAGAGTGCCTTTTAAATTACACAACAATCATCATAGCCTTGAAAACTTATTATAGGGAAATTATGGTTTAACAGTTTCAAGATGCACCATCAGTGATGTTGCCTTTGAAATTAGGGTACAAACTATGCCCGAATGTAATAAATTATGCTGAAATTCAAAAATCATTAGAAACCCTAGTATTGGTAACTCCATCCTCCATACAAGACTAGGGTTCTTTGGTACGAGTATCTCATTAAGGATGTTAATTGGTCGGTGATTTTATCGATTATGTGGATTGCAAGTCACAAGAGGTAAGTGTTTCATCATGCTCATTGCAACTCAAAGTAAGAATAGGCAAGAAGGGAAAAAACCAAAGGGGAATAGGAAAGGGAAGATGTCTCACAAGCCCCGAAAGGATCACTTGTCTGCATAGGTCATGCTTTGTTTCCTCTCAGTATCTTTTTGCAATTTTGGGTTTGCTGTAAATTTATGAATTACTTTACGGACCAAAACTATTTTATTTTTAGCCTTTTGTTGGATAACATTGTACTCAATTTAATTTTAACCAAATAACCAATGCTTAAATTATTCTTTAGAAATAAAGCATACCAAACAGAATATAGCATCAGGTCTGTATAAAACATGACACTCCAATTACCTGTCTCGAGGCCAACTACCATTTATTTTAGTGGTTGGTTCATGCACACCATTATTGTGCTCCAACGGTGAGAATGCAACATATCTTCATTCATCAATCATGATGCTTAGCAGATTAATGCTTGAGCTTCTATGTCGAAATGGTGTAGCCGCAAGGTTCTTTTGCGGTTAATGAGAAGACATGGTTATGAAATGGAAATTGTCGTTCAAAATAAAAAAATGCATATTATGAAAATCCTCAACAAACTAGATGAATCCTAGTGAACATATCTGTAGTAATACATCATACCTGGATGTCAAAAGGAAAAATGGATGTATTCAGCATATAGTCAAGCATATCAAGGTGCAAACTTTCTCGAGTATAGCAACCATCGTGAAGCGGGATCCATGTTGTTATGAAACTCGTGCATTTTATGTATTCCAGTTCCATTTGAGACACTGTAGAAGCAAACATAATAATTAGTTGCAAGCCGAGTTCATGTGACCACATTGATGCATTTTCATTATTGACCATGTTCTAGTGAATGTAATTGCTTACGCTATAGGAAGTTTATTTCAGAACTCTTGGAACTTGGCAATATATGGACCTTTATTCTTTACAGCAATTGCTCAACCTTCTCCTTAAGAGCAACCTTCCTTATATAGCATAAAAATGTGCACCACACTTGCACTATATAATTTCAGCTATGATTGCTTCCTTAAGTATTAAGGTGGAGAAAACATTTTCCACCCTAGGCACAATTGATAATCTGACATGCATATAACACGAGTAATCTTACTATACTGGGTAAGAAGACATCTTAAAGACCACATGGAGAAGGAAGAAGTACATGCAACATGACATTTTCCCATCATTCCGTATAACAGTGTATGTGGAGATAATTTCTTCCATTGTTGGATTGCCACCACCAGATGAGTTTGTTTTAAAGTAGAGACTTAGCACATCACATGATGCTATTCCCTTTGTGCTGTTGCACATGATTTAATTGTGGCGATTTGTATCAGCGAAGTGATCATTCCACACACGCCCAACGATGTCATCCCTTAATTGTTTCATGTTCGCACATGAGGCCTGTGATAAGTCAGGTCCCTCGAGCACAGTTGCCTCTACATTATCCACACGCAATCCTTCTACCATGTAATGCTTAAACAAAAGGTCGTCATGGGTGTTCATATAGATAAAGTTGTGTAGCACAAAGCACGCATTCATATGCATAATGCTTAGAATTCTTTTAACACACAAAAGCAACGCTCAATAACATTTTGAAGTGATGAATGCCTATCCCTAGGACCCCTAAGTGCATTCCTCCTACCATTAAAGTCATGAAGGCAATACTGTCGCCAATATAAGGAGTTAAATACCCTTCACATTTCTATAACCATTGTTAACGACATAAAACTTATCTGCATAGCATTAGTTATACCGGCTGAAAATTATCTACATAAACCTTCTTGGGTTGTAGATAATATGAAAACGAAATAGCACGTATGCAATTAGAACAATACATATTAAAAAGTACTTACTTTGAGGTGGTTGAATAAAGTTCACTACAAGAGGGGCAATGACATTAGCATGTACCTTAGAATTACTGGCACTACCCTCCCAGCCAAAGTTCAAAAGGAGAACATATTATTGAAGTCGCACATATTTTGGGCTGCGACACATGCACCACCAATTGCACCAATGATTTATGGACATAGTTACATATAAGCGTTACCCAAAAAAATAAAAATAAAGTGCGCATTCAACATATCGTTTACCTCTAAATAAAGGTACCTTGGATTGTTTTCGATATGCGGATCCATAACTCCTAGTTTCTCATGGCCTTATGATTGGAACCACCCAAATGACCCAGAGCAGGGGCAACACGTTTGATAGTAGCGCAAGTCATATAAGAAAGTTGTTGAAACCTCTCACACAGTTCAAGCATGCCTTTGTTGCAGGATATACAAAATCACTTTTACTGCAATCTACTTTTAGCGAGAATATTGTCCAATTTATAGAATAGTACTGTTGGTTTCCCGGCCAATATACCATAAACCTGGCAGGTATTCTCCCTAAAAGGGTAGACCCCAGAAATGGTCAAGGTGTGTGGTTTCCTTCTCATGTTCGAGTGTAATATTATTCCTTCGACATTACTTGTACGATATAACTCTCACTCGTAAATCATCGATTTAATAATAGGTGATCACCGGTACGCGTGCCCAAGTTATTCAATATACAGAGATACCAAAAGGCTCTAGATACCAGGCTTTGGAGGTGAGAGTACATTCAAATTTGCCTCGGTAACTAGGATGTCCGACCGTTTCAACCATTGTCATCGAGTGGGTGGGTTTGGGACAACGTGCGTGTGTGAGTCACAAAAATAAGAAAAAAATGTTTCAAGTCTAGTCCTCTTATTTTATTCTCCAGCAGAGTCGCCATTGTAGCGAACCGCCTAAAAATTTCTAGAATCGTCTAAGGTCTAAAACTCGAAGCCGCCATCTTATTTTGTTGTTTTAAAAGAAACAAAAGGAAAAATAAGAAAAATCCCTCAAAGGACTTTAAAATGCCCAACTAGACTTCTAATCTATCTAGAAACAGAAATAATGAGTTTGGGGACTAAGTTATACCCTAACAGTCTTTACTTTTTTGATGTTTTTTTTGGCCTTTTAGCATATAACACTACAACATGCACAAAATCCACCCTAAATCTAATTCTATAGTTTTAGTTTGAATTCAATAGCTAGGAAAAATGGCCAACGTATCCAGTCGGACAAACCAAAATAAAAACCACATAATTTTTTGACCGGACCCTATATGAGGTGACCAAGAACTCGGTCTTCGGCTCTTATGATGACTCGACTTCTTCAAGTCAAATGGATGTAGAACTCTAATTGACTACTCTTCTAGTTGTCTATAATTCTAAATAAATTGAATTATAAGACTTTGAATTAATTTTTTTATATTTTTTAATTGAGACCTAGTCGCTGCGATAAGGAAACAATCTAGACTCTTCTACTTTAGAAATAGAAATACTCAGAAGAAGGATAGAGAATCATACCTTGGTTTGGATTGTCCAATTGCTTGATTCAAGAATTGATTTGATATTGAAAACTAAGAAAAAACTATATGCCCGTTTAGCAAAACTCTATTTTGGGTCTGAAGACGATCTCTGATTGATTCGACACCTTCTACAAAGTTGTATCTCTCAAAAGTTTACACGATTTAGACTTCGATTCGCCTAAATGAAATATTGCATGAGCAAGTTAGGGCTGGTCGAAAATCTGGAAAGAGAATCTGTCTGATTTAGAAATGTTATTTTGGATCTGAAGATGACCTTAAATGAATTTGACTTTTTCTACAAAACCACGATTTAGGATTTGAATCACCTAAATCGGATATCTTATGACTAGGTTAGGGTTGGACGATGAAAACCTACAAAAAAGAATCTGCCTTATTAGAAAAATCATGTTTTGAACCTGAAGACAACCTTAAACGGATTCGACTTCTTCTGTAAAGTTGTAGTCCTAAAAAAGATACATGACTTAGGATTTTGATTCGCCTAAATTGGATTTCGTATCAGTGAATGAGGGGTGGTCAAAGTTCAGATGTGTGCTTGATGCGGGAAGCCGGGATTTCGAGGGTTTTATAACAAAAATTTCTCTTAGGGAAAGATCCTAAACTTCTAGGGAGGAAGACTCCAAAGTCTGTAACCGAGGTTCATTTTATAGAGGTCTGAGGCTGACCTAAATGATAAGGATGACTTTTCGAGTCTAAGAATGAGGTGTACCAACATGTAGGCCTAGTCCTGTATCTTTTTTAGAACTAATAAATAATGAACTAAATTCATTTAGGTATGAGGCAGACCTAGTAATATTTTTTCTCAAAATAATCTCCAACCTTCATCTAAATCAAGAAGATTTGCATGCATCATAGACCAATCACAAGATAATTCTAAATTATCTAATAAATTACACTCTCCTAATTGGACCGGACTCAAACTATACTAGACTGGACCTAATTAAACTGGAATAGACATAATTGGACTGGAATGAAAAAATTGGATCGGACTTAAATGAATTTTGTTCATTATTTATTACTAGGCCTACACCCATAACAATAATAAATCTTAATTATCAATAAAGTCCACCAATAATAAATAACTAAAAAGACTACAAAAATGGGGTGTCTACGAGTATTATAGATAGTCAGCTGTTTTACAAAATCATTCTCGTCACCGAAAATGAGAAGTTGTATGTCGAAATACTATAACAACCAGTAACATAATAAAGGCTCTTGTTGTACCAACATGTTTTTTCTACACTTAAGGTAGGGTAACTTCGGGGGTGTTCGCGTTCATAGGCAAACTCTCAGTTAATGTGCGGGTTCTTTTATGCCTCTTCCTGATAACTTCTCTGAAGATGAAAAATTAAACGATAGTAAGAAAGACTGTGTGCCCAAAAAGGACAAAGAAAGCTTTTAAATTATGGCAACTATTTACACTGTACAATGCTTTCAAGTCTGATAATGAGAATTTCTATTTATAAAAGGCAAAGCATCCAAAAAGTCAAGAAAAAGAAAGAAAGAAGGACTTGAAATCAAGTCATGATTTGTCTGGTGTAGTTGTGTTTTCTTTCTCCCGTGGATTGCTTCCTTATTATAGTTGTCCCAAACTGCCATTAATCTTCTTCAAAGCAGGCTCCATGTTTTGTAAGCCTTAATTGCCTTTACTCACCATTAGTAGTCACCTGTCATTACTAATTTTAATCGGCCTTGAATAGAATGACATGTGACTTAAATACCTATCTTCTTAACATGTAAATGTGTCCACAGCTTATTGGCCACGTCATACTTTTCATTTCATGTGCCAACATTGTCCTTCCGGCTCAACCAAATGAATACTTGACATTTGGGAAGAGTCATATGTTTCAAAAAGAAAGCATTTTTCTTTTCAGTAATGATAATCTTACACTCTTCACAGTGAAAACATTTTTCACTATCGGTTAGCCATCGATTGGCTTTAGCTACACCATCTTTATTTTGTATATACCAGTATCAAGATAACATTGGAGTGTACTAAAAGAAAACATTTTTCACTCTCGATAGCCTTGCACTCTTCAAAGTGAAAGCATCTTTCCACCATCAATAGCCTTGCATTTTTAAAAATGAAAGCATTTCTCATTATCAATTACCTATTGATTGGCTTTAACTGTACCTTCTTCGTTTTGCATACACCAATATCAAAATAACATTCACTAACGATAGGTGAAAGCATTTTTTTAAAAATGAAAGCATTTCTCATTATCAATTACCTATTGATTGGCTTTAACTGCACCTTCTTCGTTTTGCATGCACCGGTATCAAAATAACATTCACTAGCGATAGGCTTGCACTCTTTAAAGTGAAAGCATTTTCACTATCGATTTGCCATCAATTGGCATTAATTTTCCCATCTTGATTTTGCATACACCAGTATCGAGATAATATTGAAATGTCTTTAGATTTGCTAGCCACTTCTTCTTGTTTGATCATCAGGTAACATAAATCAAACAATGACCATGGATGGCCAAGTCCCTAAACAAACCATGGCCATGTTTGGCCAAGCCACTAACCAATCAAGATATAAATGTCTAATGATATGCCAATCGATTGAGCATTTTTATTTCAACATGCATGGAAAAAAAGAAAACAAAGAACTTTAACTATATCTGTAATTTTCGAGAGCCATTGTATTAAACTCTACCATAGTGTGATCCACAAATCCAAATAGGGTATCTTTATCTAAAAAGCATAACATGAGTTGGTTCCAAAAATACATATTTTTCATCAGATTTTATGGTGTCAAAATCTTCAAACTTACTATCAGTAGGAAATTCTTAATCGATAGCCACAGTTGGCTCGTTATACAAAAGGCATGAAAATGACTCTTTTTTGCTTTCAACCATAATAGGCTTGCAAACTTGCCTTGAAATGTCGGGTTTTATTTTTTTGCTTGCGGGGTAGGGGAGGGGAGGCGTACTGGTAATGGTTTGTTTGGGGAGGTTTGGCCTCGTCTTAATTTCTCAATCATTGCTAGGGGTTGTAAGTTTCGAGCTTGGATTATTTGTGTCTTAGTGCTAGCGGTCTCCTTTGCAGCTCTTTCCCTATCGCGTTTCCTTTTAGGTACATGTCGTTTCCATAGTAGGTGTCGTCTTTGTGAGTGTAAATTTGAGCTTGGATACGCAGCTATAAGTAAGCATATATATTCTTAACGTTTTCCCGGCTTGCTTTAACGATTATATCCCGCATTACTCTAAGTCAACTGCGAACTTTGAATGTACAATTGAGATGAACTCTGAGCTTCAAATAAATATCTGGAATGGGTTTTAAGTGTCTTCTAATGAGGGAATTTGGAAGATGGGATTGCTGAGATACAAGATATGTAACCGACGGACCCTGGAATTTACATGGGACTGCTTTTAGATTCTCATTGTTGTATCAGTCGAGTAAAAAAAAAAGGCATGATATTTTTCTACTATGTATTAGGGATTCATCTGGGTGAGTTATCCAGATGTTACTTTCGATCTTCTAGTGTAGCTTTGGTTTCGGTGACTTAAAGCCAATAGTTTTAGTCTTGCAGGGTTTTGGATAGTAAAATTGTCTCTTTTGGTGTATCCAGGTGTGAGACTGTTCTTGTAACTAATTCTTTATTTTTGAAATGCAATTCTACGAATTACATCATTCATATATATATATATATATATATATATATATATATGTGTGTGTGTGTGTGTGTGTGTGTGTGTGTGTGTGTGTGTACGCGCGCGCGCGTTGCACGTGGATATAATCGAGAGTGATATTTGAGGTGATATTATTATTTTTTCTAGGATTAAAATAATGTAATTCAATTATGTTCTTCTTTCTTTTGTAACTTATTTTGGAAGAAATATATATTTGATGTTCACAATTGTAATCAGTTCAATATTTAAAAATATTCTTTGTAGGCTTCTGGATTGAAGAAATGTTTGATGGTACTGCTGAAAATAAAAGCAAATGGAGAAATTAAAAGAATGAATCTACGTCTTGTTTTGTAATCTGTTAAATTGGTTTATGGTTAAGATTTATAATTTTCAAGATTAGGTGCTTTGCATTTCATCAATAAGAAATGCAAAACACCCAGTCTTCAACTACAATAACTAAACATATGTTCAGTTCAAATTGGCACCATATTTACGCATTGTTTTGTTATGCATATTTAACCCTTTTCATTTTTTTCTGTTTTTTTTTCCAACAATTTTTTGTTTCTTAATTGAGTTTTCACGTGTTTTTCAATTTTTCAATTGGTTAATTGTTTGCTAACCTAAAAATGTAAGGAAAAAAAATCACATCTCAGTAACCAATTCTATATCTAATGTTTATTTCATTTTAACCAAATTAAAAAGAGAATAACAAAGGAATTTCTTTATTCTGTTTTTCTTTCCCATCACACTTTTCATTTTTCAATGTATAGAATAGATTTATTACCCAATGTTCTTTTAATTTCATCAAAATTTAAAAGGGAGTAATTAAAGAAGGGTAAGAATGTAATTGACGTAATTAACGGAGAACATAATCGTCCAAAAATGATTTACAACATTCATACTTCTATAGGTAGTGTAAATATATATATACACACACACACACACATACATATACATATAAGTATATTTTTTGCAACCACACATTTTGTTTCCCAATGTGGAAATGTAGGTTTGGATTAAATTTATGACCTAATGTTCATTAAACGCATTACAAAAAAAAAAACTAATTAGGGAAGGGTAGGGTTGTCATTGGAATAACTAACGGAGGAAAAAATCAGAAATGATTACAAAATTAGTAATTAATAATAGTATTTATGAAAGGGTATGATTGTTATTGGAGTGATTAACGAAGGGTAAAAACGGAATAAAATGATTTACATGATTCATACTTATGTGTGTGTGTGTGTCCATTTTCAAAATGATATTGTGCGCCCAATTATGTTTCATCGGCCTTTTGAATCAAGTTTATTGATGAAATAGGGTGTGCACTATTTTCATTTTCAGGAGTTTCTGCCAAAGATGACAGAAAAACTTGTTCTTCGACAAACTTAACATCATTAACTTAGGATACGTCCACATATGGCGAGTGTATATAGTCAAAAGGTTCATCTATTATTGGTGTATTAGCCATGATAATTAATGAAAGGAATCGTTCGACTTCCTCTTTCATCTAATTTCAAAAATTATCTTCAAACATTCTTCAACTTCATCTGGAGTATTTCCAAACAAAGTTGATGAAAAATCTAGACCAATACCACTCTTTGTTTCATCTTCAAACTTATGTAGTTCATTAGAAGTTGTTACAAAAATAGTTGATAGAATAAGTTGGTGACGATTTTGCAAGTCACGAGATTATCCAGATAATTCCTAATTGGCCGATACATTATCTATGTAAGATGAAAGTACAAACTATTTATCATTTTTGAGTGACCAAATATGCCAAAGAATGGCCTCTCACTACATTAACCCTAAAATTGGCCTTCAATACATCAAATTTGGGCATTAAATTCCAACAAAATACTTCGAAACATTTTTCTCAAATATCTTGAATTCTAATACTTGGCATTTCCACCTTAGGGTCACGTGGCAGTGCCAATGTTTGCGCTCATAGGCAAACTCTCAATTAATGTGTGAGTTCTTTTGTACCTCTTGTGCGCTCAAAAAAGACAAAGAAAGCTTGTATATAATGACAAGTGTTTACATAGTACAAAGTTTTCAGGTTTGGAACTGAAAATCTCTATCGATAGACGGAAAATCATCTAAAACGTAAAGAAAAAGAAGGAAAAAAAGGACTTGAAATCAAGATTTGTTTAAGAGGTGTAGTTGCCTTTTCTTTCTCTCATTTCCTCCTTTTATGCTTTTCCATATGTCACTGCTTTGCAATTGTCGAAAACTGCTTTGTTTGAATTCTTTAAAACTGCTGAAAAACTATTTGCTCGTATCTTTTATATCTACTATCGGTTGTTTCTATATTACGGTTGTCCATAAATGTCACTAACTCTTTCAAAACAGGCTCCACGTTCTATAAGCCTTAACTGCTTTCACGCACCTTTAATAGCCGCATATCATTAATAATCATAACCAGCCTTAAATAGAATGACATGTGACTTAAATATATAGGGAGCTGATCCCTTGACAGCGCTGGCAAATGGAGTTAAGTTGCCAACGCGATCTGGCCGTCCATCCTGAAAGATGGACCCCCCAGATCGCGCCTTTTTCGAATACTGTCAGTCGTCCGCGACACTATATCGCGGACGGACTTTTTTACCTTTTTGCCCCTCCGCCCCGTCCGCTAAACTGTGTCGCGGACGGACTTTTTTTTAGTTTTTTTAAGCCCGTCCGCCACATAATGTAGCGGACAAATTTTTTTGACAAAAATGAGTCTGTTACGTCCGCTACATTATGTAGTGGACGAGTAGACAGAGTCTACTTTTTCCTTCTATTTTTCTTTCTCTTTTTCGGTCCTTTCTCTCACTGCCTAAAGAGATGGCGATGCGACATCGGCGATGGTGGCCATGGCGCTGCGGCCAATCACGGTGGGGCGGATCTGGAGGTTGTGACCACTAGCATCACCGTCGCAAGGAGCTCCGTGCCGATCTGCGCCAACCATCCAAGCTCCAGATCGCGGTGGCACAGATCGGGAGCTGGACGGTGTTTGGGCCTGTGGCAGAGCTGCGTTGGCAGCGGGCAGTGGTTGCGCCGGTTGGCGTCGGTGTTTGTCGGTACAGCGGCGCCATGGCTTTCCCGGAGGGCCTACCATGGTGGTAATGGCACGGTGTCATGAGTGCGGTGAGTTCTCGACGACGGCATTGGTTTCGTAGGCCACGATATATGGCCAGTAAAACGGGCTGCTCCTTGACAAGTAAGGAAAACAGTCCGTCATAAGATAAACTGTACCGTCAATGTAAACAGGCGGCGTGTTGTGATCAATTTCCCGACTACCAGCTTTGACAATTCCGCAATCTTTCCAAACTCTTTCCTCGGGAGAGTACGTGACGGCGCAAAGACGCGACGACCAGGAACCATCGCTAGCTACTATTATCCGCACGTAATGATCAGGAAACTCAGAGCACCCCTCGTTGCATTGCAACAGAACATGGAAGCTCCTGTTGTTGTCTTTTACGCAGTCTGGCATGGGTATCGAAACCCAAGTCTGGGCAGCGGGATTGCAGAGAAAGAGTGAAGTCTGGTCTTCGGTGTTCTTGCAGCAAACCAAGCCGTTGTTCAACGCCAGAACCTGGCCAGTGTTTGATAGGTGATAGAGTGAGCCCGCGGGCACCCCACACGAAAGGCGATCGGTGTGCACCAGAGAGTGCAACTCCACCGCACTTGGGAGTTGTGGGTGATGGGTTCAGCGGCGGTGGCAGAGTTTTGGTGGTTGTGGGTGATGGGTTCAGCGGCGGTGGTGGTTGTGGGTGATGGGTTCGGCGGTGGTGGTGGTGGTGATGGGTTCAGCGGCCGTTTCTCTTTTCAGCCATGTGAAAGGACAGAGACAGAGACAGAGAGAGAGAGAGAGAGAGAGAGGGGAAAAGAAGTCAGAGGATTAAAATGAGAGAGAGAGAGAGAGAGAGAGAATGTAAGAAAACCCATCCGCTACATAATGTAGCGGATGAGAGAAAGGACAGACTAACAAATGTCAGAAAACTATCCGCTACATTATGTAGCGGATGGGCTGTTTTTAAGTTTGAGGGTATTTTTGTCAAAAAAATCGTCCGCTACATTATGTAGCGGACGAACTTAAAAAAAGTGCAAAAAAAAGATCTGGACCGTCCACAGATCGCACGTGGACGGCCAGATCGCGTTGGCAACTTAACTCCATTTGCCAGCGCTGTCAAGGGATCAGCTCCCAAATATATATGTCTTTCTTTATCACTTACATGTAACATCACTTGTTAGCACGTCAAACTTTTCATTTTATGTGTCAACATGAGGACAAAAAGCAATTTTAGGATAACCTAAAAGCATCATTTTATGCTGCCAATAGTACTGCAAATATCCCAAAACAAATAGAATAGTATACATAGGAGCATAAGAACTTTAAGAGTTGGGTTCAACTCAGAGGAATATCTAAGGAAAAAAAAAAGAAAATCTTAAAATAAGAGACAAAAAGTGACAGTTCCTATGAACCTAAATGTTATCAACCTTCCCAAGAAGATGCGTCTAGCCGTCAAATGAATTAACGCTATTCCAGCAATGGTCGCCTATCACAAGGTCACAGTTTCATCCCCATCACACACACACAAATTGCTTCTTTGTCAAAGGCATATTGTAGATTGGAAAGCAAATTAATTTTTAAAATTAGCTTCAAGTTATGTTTAACAAGATTAAAATTAAATTAATTAGGAATGGTGTTTGTATAATTTGTTAAGAGGCAGTTTTGTGTCACAAAAAAGACAAGAAAATCTTGTTAAGCTTGATGTTCCAAAATGACTTCTGAAACAGGATTAGAAAAAATTTACCTCTTGAAAGCTAATATAATTAATTTTGTATTTTTACCTTTTGAAAGTTAATATTACGCGGTGCACAGTCATTGGTCTCAACCAGCGAGGACGAGAAAATATATTCTTAAATATTCATCCGCTTTTCTTCACCCCTGTGTTTGTCACATCAGCTCTCAATTGTATGATCACAATCGTCACGACCAATGATCTTGGATCGTGTATTATCTGTTCCACAAGAGACTAGACATAGGATCCCAGCCAATTTCTTGTTCACACTAAACTCTTTCATCAACTGCCCCACACTTCAAAGTATCTTTCAGACATTCCAGTTGGAATGTACCATAGACGTCTACCTATATCATAACTCACACACACACACACACACACCAACCTCTTAATTCTCCATACCCGCCCCTTTTCTCCCTTCTTCTTCCATGGAAACATCCATTTCTTCCCGGTCTGCTCTGCAACTCTTGTCCACTTTTGCCATCTTGTTTCTGGGATATTCTTCCCCGTCTTCAAATTTGCCTTCAGTACTTGTAAAGTACTCAACGGCTGAGTTTCAGAACTACACCGCAATATCGGAGTTCCGAATGCTGAACAGGAGATCTTTGGGCGACTGTCCTGACCCGAACCCGTATCTTCGCATCAATGTCAGCTCGAAACCTGCAGTTTACGATGATGGACACGTAAGGGTGACCGCGAGGGCCTCAAAATCTGCTCTTTCCGATGAAGGGTATGTCACGGTTACCGTCAGCGGCGTGTTAGTTCCTTCAGCCAGTGATTGGGTTGCCATGATCTCTCCTTCTCACTCTGAGTAAGAAAGTTTCTGATTATCATCTCCGTCCCTTTAAAGAATCCTGCTTTGTTTTCAAGTACGTAGGCTCCTGTTAGAGCCTGGTTTTGTGTATTTATCCGTGTTGTGTTAGAGCCTGGCCGGTTTCATAAAGCTACATCGTCACCAGAAGCCCCCTGTATAGTGGAATCGCAAACTCGTCAAACTCCAAACTCTAAACTCCGAAGACACATAGCTACGTTGGTGAACTTTTAAAATCTTGCATTGGGCGTTTGTTTGTTTTTCTATTTTTATCGGTCTGTTTTCTTTTTATTATACTCCTTGGTGCGGCAAATCACCGAGCTCTCAATTTGTAAAGAATAACAAGGTATGATTATGTTTATTCTTGTACAGAGGAAAGAGTTCAAAAGGTGTATAAGAAACCAATCTTATCCATCTACCATTAACTTTCAAAAATTATTTGTTTTATGTTAGGAAATTCGACGTTCTTCCCATGGGCTATTTTTTCTCTCTCAAAATGATGTAGCTTAGTTAACACCTATTTGTAACTGTTTGTCATTGTAGTCCCATGCTGATCGGTATATATTACTTAGAACTTTTATCGAAGTAATAAAAGATGGACCCAACCTGATTGCATCAGAAATAAACTGAACCAGATATGCAAGCGGCGAGAAGAATTGAACACAAGATCTTATCAAATCAGAGCTTTGATACTATGTTAAGTTACCATATGCTCTAAAAAGTTAAGCTGTTAAATAATGGATCCAACAATGTTATCATACTTAATAGAAAATAATCACTTCAAAACAGATGTTGCTTATACGAAAGTCATACCTCCTTTGGGTTGGGACCATTGGTTTGTCATCAGAACAAGTGTACCACATGTAAGAACAAAAGTCGAAGATCTTTAGTCTTTCTCTTGCTTTGGTCGCTGGGGATGGTGAAGTAATAACTTCAAAGGTTGGTCTACATTAATAATACCTGTCTGGTACGCTTTCTAATTCTCTCTCTCTTTTTGCAGTGTATCAAGTTGCCCATTGAATGCCATTCTATACGAGCAGACTGGCGATTTAAGCAAGCTGCCGCTACTTTGCCATTATCCTGTGAAGGTAAGCTCAAGCCGCTCAACTTGTGGAAACTATAAGTACTGTCCATTCCTGACCATAACTTTCACAAGCTCCTTCACATGTACACCCACATCATTTCTTCAATCTCATCATGTTCGTAGGTAGTTAGTTATATAACACCAAAAGAAGTGTTATACCAAAAAGGGTATTAAGCTCAAAATCTGAAGTTGTCACGGCAAGCACTACAGTGGGCTATTTTGTAAGTATTCAAACTTTATAGATGAACATAATAAAGTTTGTATGTGGTATTACTGTTATTTCTTTGAAGTATAGGGCTTACTTTAAGTAGAACGTTACTAAGTTGATACTCAAATAAAGCACTAGAAAGAGAAAAATGACGGGTTGCGTACAACTCTCAAAAGCGAACCACATGTAAGATACCTTTGTGTATTAAAAACCCCGCAGTGACAATAAGTATGTCCTAGTATGAAACCATATGTTTTTAAAACCATCACCACCCGCGCTCACCACTGGCGAATCTTATCATTGCCTCATGTAGCTGCTCTCTCGGGTCGCTCATGACTTCTTCTTCTGTTGTTGTATTTTTACACATTGAGAAAATCTTTCAAATCTTGACACACTTTCACCCTTCAAAAACCCGGTGCGTCTCTCTCTCGCACCCAAAAGTCAAAAAAATTATTACATAAATAAAAAAATTTGGATGTGCACACAATACGCACCAATGCTGCACCCACATTCGACTCACACCCATGCTGGTGCTTCACCCGATTTGTCGCACCCATACTTCATAGCTAATATTGCAAATTTAGGTGCTGTGACCCTAAGGCACTACAGGTACTTCCGAAATGATCCCCCGCTCTTACCTGCTCTTATCCCCAATAGCAGGTGGTGGTGTTGGATGTTCAGCGAAAAAAATTTATCACGAAAGTGTAATTCCTCGTTTTCCATTAGTGACGAATTAGTGTTTTTGCTGCAAAAAACATCTATGGTGACCAACGACACCCTTACGTACTTCCTACGTTAATCATTTACTTGTAATTGCAGGCACAATATGTAAGTAACGATCCAGACTATCTAAATTGCAAGAAGAAGACATGCAAGAAGCATGGCAAAGGTGCGTGCGTGGTAACTACTTGCAGTGGATCATTGACCTTTCACGTTATAAACATTAGGACAGATATCGAGTTTGTGTTCTTCGCTGGTGGATTTGAGACACCATGCATTCTCAAAAGGTCCAAACCGCTCAAGTTTGCAAACCCGAAAAAGCCACTATATGGACATATCTCAAGCGTTGATTCGACCGCTGAATCGGTAAACAACTATCATTTTTCATATTGCTAACTACGTGTGATAAGTTTCAAGTATTTCATAAAGCATGATATACATCGTTTAATTCATTATCTACTTAAACTTTTTAGAGAAGATGGTAACTTAACGTAATTATCTAACAATTCTTACGACTTAACCCAAAAAAAAAACCGTCTTTAGCAACATTAACGTGTCTTTTACGAATGTTGGTTCCAACGGCGGCAAATCATGCATGTTGCCGCCAAAAGTTTGTTTCCTTTGTCGTTCTACCATTCACTCTAATGAAGCTCTTGTGATAACATACAGTAAATATAGTAAATTAACCAAAAAAGAAAAAGAAAAATAGGAAACACTATACCACAATAATGAGGACAGTTAGGCTAGCTATAACAACTCGATCGAGTTATCTTTGCTTGATTTATTTCAGAGCTATAGAGATAACAGTGTGTCAAATGCTTGGAAGTAACTCACCGGTCGCAAGTGCAGATGAGACTAACGTGGGTGAGCGGGGATAAAGCGCCTCAACACGTTGAATACGGAAATGGCAAATCACAGGCATCAGAAGTTACTACCTTTTCACAAAGTCACATGTGCAGTGAGTTCCTCTTCCTAGCCCTTGCACAGCTAATGCATTACAATCTTCTGATAAACAAATGAAATGGGCAGTTAGCTTTTGCAATTTTGGGGATCCGAATCCCTTAAGCCGCATCCATCTCCTCCATTTTTTTGCGAGATTACATGTAGTAGATATTGGGTAGTAGAAAATCACACCAAATAATAATGTGATTAGAAGGGTTATGCTTACATGGGTAATGCTTCTTATTGTGTCGTTTCCATGGAGACAATTTTTTTTTGGTTGGGTCAAGGTCCAAGAACTTCGTTAATAAAAGGGTAATAATAGAAGGGAAAATGGACGCAAATTCTAATTAAAAAAAACCTCGCGTCTTTTTCATGGCACAGCCCTTATAGTTGTTTTTTTGCAATTCCAAAACAATTGTCAGCTTCTTTCTTCTTTTGGTTAAAAGCAAAATGTGATTCTGAAGCTTATTGTTTGGTTGTTTGGGAAACTGAAAGCTTCTTTGTTGCCAAGTCCGGCAAAGGACTTTGGGTGGCATGACCCTGGCTACATCCATTCAGCTGTGATGACTGGGCTTAAGCCTTCGACCACTTTTTCCTACAGATATGGAAGGTAAAAATAGATCAAGACTTCCCTAATTCTCAAGTCACTGCTAGTACATGAAACTGTAGAGAGAAAAATTTTAAAAAAGGTAAATTTGATAGATAAATTTGGAGTGCTACGCTTCTCGTGCAGTGCTTCAGCTGGTTGGAGTGATCGAATCAAATTCCAAACTCCACCCGCCGCGGGATCAGATGAAGTTAAATTTCTTGCATTCGGAGATATGGGCAAAGCTCCTCGCGATCCTTCTGTAGAACACTATATTCAGGTAAGATTTCTGTAAGCTGAAGGACCCCTTCTTGTTGTTGTTTCATGTAATGCAATGCACAACTAAAGAATGAGAGATCGAGCAAACACAACCTTAATTAACTTCGTTGTAACTCGATAACTAATAGTACAATGCCGCTTCAGTTAAGTGTAAAGTTTTCGTTAGGCTGACCATTGAGACCTAACCGTGACCTACTCGAGATGCAAACATCATTTTAGCAAAATCTTTTTTTCTGAGCAAATTTATCCCTCTATATGAACTTTCAGTAATATATACATTGCATAAGCCTTATTATCAGCTTTTAGTGACGATTTTACGGACTTTTAGGGGCAAATATAATCGAAGTTTACTAATTGATATGATGTGCAACATCTACTACGTACAGCCAGGATCCCTGTCAGTGGTCAAAGCCTTGGCAGGCGAAGTATCTTCAGGCAATGTGGACTCCATATTCCACATAGGAGACATAAGCTACGCCACAGGCTTTCTGGTAGAATGGGACTTCTTCCTTCACCTCATCAGCCCCGTGGCTTCGCGAGTTTCTTACATGACAGCCATTGGAAACCATGAGAGGTACGTTAAACTCGCACCCTCTTGATATCTTTCATCCTTATGCTTTATCCCAAATGCCCGAAGTATATATGTGTTTGCACAAGTTGGAATTAACTTTTATGTTACTACATTTTGCTGCGTTGAAAAAAGTTTGTAACTTCACAACCAAATGTTGATCAAACGTTTCAGGGATTACGTTGACTCGGGATCGGTATATGTAACACCGGACTCTGGTGGAGAGTGTGGAGTTCCTTACGAGACTTATTTCCCGATGCCAACACCGGCAGAAGATAAGCCATGGTATTCCATAGAACAAGGAAGTGTTCACTTTACGATTATTTCGACCGAACACGACTGGTCTAACAGTTCGGAGCAGGTTAGAGAACTAAGTAGTTGAACTTTCGATACACTAAAACACCCAAAACCTTGGCGTCCTGTTAACATCCTACTCTATACAAATCAATTGTATATTCAAAAACTTATTAATATTTTATTCTAGTTGAATTGATAGCTCCACTCCATGTTTAAACAAGCACTTACTTTACCACATTCAAATAAAGCTTTCCTTTATGAGAAAAATTAGCGTTCGCTTTCACATGATCATTCCTCATTGTGCACACTCATACTTACATATCTTCTTTCTACCAGTACGATTGGATGAACAAGGACATGACTGGAATTGATCGATCAAGAACACCTTGGCTAGTTTTTGCTGGGTACGTAAAATGTCATATTCTATTCCAAAGTCAATTTATCATGATCTTGTGAGCCCCCCTTGAAGCATAAATACTTTATCCGAGCACAAATTCTTCTTGAACCGTCCTATCACGTCTATCCAGCTAAACAAAAAAGATTATTAAAACTTGTGTGGATAATGCAGACATAGGCCAATGTACTCTTCCACGGACGGGATTGGTAGTGTAGACTCTAACTTTGTTCAAGCTGTGGAGCCATTGCTGCTGGCCAACAAGGTAAGCTGCAAGCTTTATACGTGTCATTATTGAAGTTTGGCCTTGACCAATAAGATAACCTACTAGTTTATATAGTATATTATGCTCCTTTCGTTCCTAATTAATTGGTCGTATTTGACTTACACGCTTATTTACGACATGAGTTATTCCCTTCGTCCTTATTTAATTGATCGTATTTGACTTGCACACTTATTCAGGATACAAGTTATAAAGTGTTCATTTTACTCAAAGAGAGAGGGAAAGTAGGTGAGAGAGAAAAATGAGTTGGTGAATGATTAAATGTATAGAGAGAGAGAGAGAGATAAAATAAAATAAAAGGTGTAAGAATGGTAAATGTAGAAAAATGCCTACTAAATCTTTTTTAATTTAAAAAATGATCAATTTTTTTTAGACAATCGAAAAAAAAAAATATGATCAATTAATTAAGGACGGTGAAAGTATATTTTATGAGTTTTCATTTTATTCAAGCGAGAGAAAGAGAGGGGGAAATAAGAAAGTTGATCAGGATGGAAGATTAAATGTGAAAAGAGAGATAGAATTAAAAAAAAATTGTGAGAAGCGTAAACATAGAAAAACACCTATGAAATCTTTATCAATTTAAAAAGTGATCAAATTTTCTAAAACAGTCAAAAAAATAAAAATACAATCAATTAATTAAAATCGAAGGGAGTAGTTAATTAGCGAGATTTGACCTTATTACACTCCATTACGTCTGTTATCAAGCATGATTTGGATTAGTCTTCCTTCCATATCCCTCCCACCTAGTCGTCGTCTTTAACCAAAGGAAAAACTGGTAATGCCAGTAGTTGCTTTACTCGAACTAGATTAAAGCAACTACTGGCATTAAACTACGAGTAGATTAATTTAATTAGCACTGAAAACTTCAGAGACTTCAGTGAAGAAGAACCCGAGAATTCTTTCAAAGTTCTGACTATCATTGGAAAGAAGTCAGTGGTCGCTTCTATACCAATTTAATTGCTCATTTGGGAATTAGATTCCTCAAATACTTGGATTGTTTGGATCCTAATACACCCTTCTTTTGTATCTTATCCTAAGTATTGTTTAGATCCTAAGTATTCATGTATTTTACCAACTTCATTTTTCTTTTATGTATCACAATCTAATAAACGATGAGTTTGAGGCATTATGAGACATATATAAATGTGTGTTTAAATATATTTTGGAAAGTTATTTCTAAATTGATTAACCTTTGAAAGCATGAAACTTTTTATAGGTTGACCTGGTTCTTTTCGGTCATGTTCATAACTATGAAAGGACGTGTGCCGTGTACCAAAGACAATGTCTCGGAATGCCCAAGAAAGACGCAAACGGAGTCGACACATACAATAACACCAACTACAAAGCCCCAGTTCATGCGGTTATCGGTATGGCTGGCTTCAGCCTGGACAAGTTCCCTGCTGGTGTAAGTCACTGGAACCAACCAATCCCAAACCACTCACTCATGCGTGCATAGTTTTGAATAATCAACTTCTTTCTTTCTTCTCAACCATGCAGGCGAGTAGCTGGAGCTTGTCAAGAATTTCAGAGTTCGGATACGTACGAGTGCATGCAACAAAGACAGACTTGAAATTTGAGGTCAGCACACAATAGCTAAAATCTAATGCATTTGTTATTAAAGTACAAGTTGCACTAAAAGCTCAAGCTGCGAGAGAACAGTCCCACCTGTAGAGCATTTCCTTATCAAATACCACCAAACATTCAAACCTTTCTCATTTACTTTTCTTGTTACTATTTTTGCAGTATATTAGAGTGGATACAAGAAAAGTTGAAGATAGCTTCCGAATAACCAGAAGCTAAAGCATGTAGAAAGAGAAGTCGATACGCAAAGGCCAGAAAATAAAGAGAAAATAATCACAGGATTGATAATCTTGACGACGAGATACATATCAGGATGAGCTTGTGCCCACATGATAGCATACTAATTAATAAGACTGGATGTCCTCGAGCAATTCCAGCTTCCCTCTCAGTAGTAAGCGTCAATAAGTTGATGAGCCTGCTCTTGTGGACAACAGCAAAAGGACACAGGATTCTTCATACACCTATTTTTTGTGTATACCCTACCCTAGAATCAGACACTATTCTACAGCCTTTCGCACAATGTACCATAACAGGTTGCACAGTTTGAGTACAAACGAGCCTTTTGCCTTCAAACAAGTCTGGTTTCGATCTGAGAAGAGAGTACTACACAGGTTTAACTGCCCCAAACTAATTGGAAGATATTTCTACTAGCAGCTCCACTGATTACATTATTACTCTGCTTATTAAGCATTTCCTCTTGCGCACCAATGTCACCATCCTTGACAAAGCGGAGCAAAATAAGCCAAAATCAGTAAGGTTACGAGTTTATATGAAACAACACTAGCAGAATTCAGGGATTAGTGCAACAACAATTGTGGAATTTGGAGATGTGTTTGATCAACCACGGGATTTTTTATTGGTTCTTGCTGTTTATTGGAAAAGCCTTGGCATCAGAAATTTAAATATTTACAGATACTAGGAGGCACCCATGTGCTTCACACGCAAAAGTAGAATCAACAGCTTTATGCGAGGATAAAATGCTAAAATGTGCTTTCCTATATATGCTAGTATGTCATGAGCTTGTTGGAGAAAAGCCATCATCCTTCGGCATGATAGACTTAAAAAAGCAAAGAATCAATCCATAGAATTATGTAATGGCACCCCTAATGCCAAAGCACATTTGACTCCCGGAAAGAAAAAAGGTACTCATGCAGTTTCAAGAAGTATAACAATTCCAAAGCAGACATTGCTCCCGTCGAAGTCATTTCTGCTTTGGCAATAGGACCAGGATCTACAAAAACTGATAGCTTCTACCACCCCATCATTTTGTATTTCAGATGTTAACTAAGATCTACAAAAATATATAGTTAACACATTATTGTCACTAAAGGTCTCACACACAAAAATATATAGTTAACATATTATTGTCACTAAAGGTCTCACTCACACACACAAAAATATATAGTTAACATATTATTGTCACTAAAGGTCACACACACACACACACACACACACACACACAAAAATATATAGTTAACATATTATTGTCACTAAAGGTCACACACACACACACACACACACACACATATATAACACTGTAGGAACATATAGGTAATTGAACGGATACAAAAGACTTAATCACATGATTCATTGTTGCTGAAGTAGATGCTATTCATATGTGACTCATGTGCTTGGCGTGGGACACTAGGCAAGTTACAATTAAAGTCTGCATACACCACGAATATAAAGCAATGAGAGAAGTACCAACTGTATTGCCTATAATTATTGTAAGAAAGCAACCATAGTTATCGACATATGGACTATCATGTTTCACTTTATCATTCAAATCAATTAAAACTTTAGCTCAAAGTATTAGAGAAAAGATTATTCCACTACGAGATTACTTTTCAAATGGTTCTACTGAAGGCTGAGTTGGTAATTTGGACTATTTTGGTGTTAGATTAGCATACACTTCAGTGGTAGGAACAAATTCTGAAGGGAAGAAAAGGAAATTAAAAAGCATTCCTGGTATAGTGCAAGGAAAATTCACAGGAAGAGTTTCTCAGGATCCAAGCATGTGAAAGTCTTGTGACTATTTAGTTAAAAAGGAATAAAAGAACATTATGTTTACCTCACCAAGAGTTTGCACAATGACATGTTTTCCTGCCTTCCGATTAGTCTTGTACAGTAAAGGAAGAGTTTTCCAACTTAAACATGAGCATAGAAAGCTTCCTACTTCCAATTTCTAACTAACATAAGTTCAAGTGGATAGCAGAAGTTGTCCTGGGTCTTCTAATTTCTGTATTCTAAGTTTTTACTTTTTAGAAGTTTAAACATGTGGACTATGGTGTATGAAATGCTATCAAGCACAGGGGTGCCATTTTGGCTAAGGCACCAGTACCGGGTGTGCTACTCACCGGGTGCTTATCCAGAATTTTGTTTTTTTTGTTTTTTTATGTTCTAAATTGTTTTGAAACACGGTGTGCGGCTTTGATATGGGTGGGCATGGCTCCGACACGCAGCCGGTGCGCTTTAATCACTGAAGATTTTGGGATTCAGAAAAATAATCAACAACAAAAAACCCCAAAAGGGTGTTACGATCTAGTGTTAAACAAAGAATTTGAGAGGAGAGAAGAGGAAGCAGAAGCAGAAGCAGCAGCAGCCACGGGCGACCGGAGGCAAGGCAGCCCATCGGCGAAGTAGAAGCAGACCAAATGAAGAAGAAGAAGAAGAAGCAGCAGCAGCAGCAGCCACTGAGTGTCGAACATGACGGCAACAGAGGCGAGATAGCTAAGACGATCTGACAGTAGATCTGCAGTTGTCGACAACGTATCTGCTAATTGCGATTACAACTTCTTTCTGGTTTGTTCTTTCAACCTTAGTTGCACAAAGCGGGGGCAGGGACGGGGGCGGGAGAGGGAACGGGGGCGGGGGAGCGTAAGAACCTGGAAGAATTTAAGGTTGGGAGCGGCTTGAATAAATAAATGCGTTAAAGAGTATTACCATTTCCTGAATATAGTTAGAGAGAGGGAGGGAGGGCAACAACAAACAAGGAGGCTTTAAGGACTTGAAGGAAGAGAGAAACAAGGAATTGAGTCGAAAAAGGCTTGATTTTTAGGTACTCTCTCACTTGTTCCATGCATCTCTGTCCAGCTGACGGGATGGAGTTCCCATATGAGCTTGGGACGAGATCCCATGGAGCTCCTAACTTGGGATCGCAAAAGCGAGTTTCCAAGAGAGAAGCCTCACCATATGAGGAGTTTCCTGCAACTAAGCTTTCAACTCTGAAGTCTTTGTCTGCCTTCCTTTGACCAAAGACTTCTTTGTCAAGGATATGAGTTGTGGTGCTTCATCACTTGTAGCCTTTGGTAATCAACACACGTAATTCTATTAGTGGACTGGGTAGTGCTTAAAGCTGTTTTTTTCCCCCCTTTTTTTTGGGGCTCAATCCTTAAGTTGTAAAACGATTACTTAAAACTATAAAAATTCGCCATATCCTAACCGCCCCCATATCCTGTTTTTTCAGAAAATGTCAATCGGCGTATTCACACCCATGTCGTATCCGCACATGTACCCTAGTCCGTGCTTCTTATATGAAATATTACCAATAAGATGTGAAAGATCTGTCCCTATTGTGATTACCAAGTAACTTTTACATGGATAGTAAAAGCATAGAATTCGTGAAGTGAGATGTCATGCGTGGGGATAGCGAACTAACAGAAAACGGAGAAAGATCCAGATTAAGACTGACACCTCAAATTTCTGATATACTCTACTGCCTGTATTCTTGAAACATTATATCAAACTGAGTTGAATTATAGCAAACATATACTCGAAGCAAGTACTCCGTATCACATATTGCAGTACACAAATATCTTTAAGCTATTGAAAACTTACCTAACCACCCTTCTTCTTAAGAATTGTTGTCATATAGAGTATTGTACGTGAGATTCCTTTTAGAATTACAAGAGGTCAATAAAAACTTTGATGGGAAAAAATAGGAACTTTCGGAAGCCCAAAAAACCTTTTAAATAAACAAACTTAAGGCGAAAAATGGTCACAAAAAAGAGCATTTAGGGGAAAAAGTGTTGCCATATAACCCCTTGCGTGCTTCGATATACAGCATGTAGATAATTTTCCAGTCGCACAACCTACTTTGATCCCTCAGGTTGACCATATAAAACCCGCTAATATTTTAAACTTCAGAAAGAAAAGAAAAAAAGATTTGAAAAGAAAAAAGCATATTGCTATTGCAAAACCATAACTTGCAGAGAAAAAACTCACAAGAAGAAAGTATGCACGAGCAAGGGATAGAAGTGTCGGGTACAAATCCAGAACAGCAATGGCTACATCCTCTGTCACCTGCGGGACCTGCAATGATATAATTCCAAGATGTAACTCCAGATTTTAAACCAGATAGTCACTAAAAATATATAAAAGATCTGAGTCTACCGCATAAACGTACAACAGAATCGGAATGATGTTTTATATCAGCAATTAGATGTTTTATATTCGTTTAAAAGCTGAATCAGAACGATGGCGCCAGTTTCTTTTTGAGATGATCCGTAATGTTGGTACCTCAATATACGAAATGTAAAAAAATTGCACTGAACATGATAATGTCCCATCACTTTCTCTATCTCTGATTACCGCCAATGCTGAACAAGCAGCCAGATTGTATCATGGTCGAAAGAATATTATACCGATCTGATCCATATCTATCCACCGGAAGAAACTCCATCCAAAACTCCCCCTCGACCCCAGCACCGACGTCAGTATAAGAGCGACTTTATTCTCGCCGCAGAAGACAACAGAGTGACATCGAGAAACACAAAATATGAATGTTTATCCATCGAAGATCTGGAAATCCGTACACATTATCAGATCAAAAGATGGACATAGCCTCAATTCAGGTCAGGACTCAGGAGCTGAACCTAAATTTTTGGTAAAGAGCAAAAAGGCAAATGTCCAGGATAGGAAACTTGATATTAAGAGTTTTCATCTCAATCTTAATTGA
This sequence comes from Escallonia rubra, assembly GCA_033065855.1. NCBI lineage: Eukaryota > Viridiplantae > Streptophyta > Magnoliopsida > Escalloniales > Escalloniaceae > Escallonia > Escallonia rubra. The sequence goes on from JAVXUO010002105.1 coordinate 225,101, forward strand.
AATGAAATAAATGTTCAAGTTGACTTTTAGGAGGTCACCGACGGTTCTTGTTGAGCAGGTAAAAAGGCTGCTCATGGTTGTTTCAGTCTCGAAAAAGATGAAACAACTGTATTTAGTAGAGAGAAAGCGGCTTTTTCGAAAGGCTTGAAGCTACAGCCTTGGCCAGAGCACAGTCTCAACAAAGTAATCATTCAATAACCTTATTAATGTCATGAATACAGAGAGAGATCAACCTTATACCTATCATATAAGTATGACTTCAAACTGGTTGAGAAATTATGAAACGGAGGGAATGTTACTATATAGTTTTTTTGTGAACTCCCATTCAACTCATCAGCTAATAAAACTTCTATAGCAAAAGGAAGTGATGAAACATGTCTTTCTAAGTATATTGATACCTGCATAAGTTGTGTGGCAAATACATCACTAACTGTCATCTTATCCGAGTCTTGGCACCTCTTAATGAAGTCCGTAAATGGAGGACAGACCTTAGGGCTTCTCACTTCGTCCTCAGGCTCTAGAGATGTGTAGTACTGGACAATGGATTGAGTCAGGTAACCGTACTTCCGTAGCGTATCTGTCAAGCCACTTGTTCTCTGCACATCAAATCCCTCCAAGATCTCGGTTGTGAAACAACTGCAAGAAACCAAATTATATCAACAGATCAATAGCGTATTAAAAATAAATGCAGAACAACCATGAGAACCTACTTCTAGAAAGGCAATCTCTTCATGCCCCAGATGCCAACACTTCAAGGGCACTTCTGAAGCTATTGCAGACACTTAAGATGCGTCTACAATAAAATTTCACAATGCGCAATCATGGAATCTTGACCGATGTGTCTTGATAGACACCAAGATATGATCAATAGACCTAAACTGTGGAGATACAACTTCATTTGTAGCTCAATCTTGACCTCTCTCGTGTTTTGACTGCTTTAAGGCTGTTTATTCATGCATTTCTTTGTTCCAAATATGACCAGAAAGCCGACATTGAGCATCCTGGAAATGAGTTATAGATACCCCACCGATAAGTTTCAATGGACTCCCATTCCGATGTCTTCATGTTTCACAATTTTACGATGCCCTCTTGTACCTCGTCAATAATGCAGCAACAAAGTTTTGTCGTCAGACATCCCATAATGAGTGTCCAACTCTCTCCCCCCCCCCCCCCCCAAAACCCCCTCAACCCTTTCCTCCCCTTGCTCTATGTGTATGTGTACGAGTGCATGCACTATATATATATATATAAATTGGTGCTCGAATAATCCATATTCAGAAAGCTCATAATCTCTAGCAATCATACTTTTCTTACCAAAACTAATTTCTAATCCGTTATTTTGGAAAACCAACTTTGTTCCAGGGGGGATAATTAATCTTGGAGCCTGGTGTGTGCGCATAACAATTTACTGGAAAAGTGAGAAAGAGAAGCCTGCTTAGATACTAATCTAAGAAGGTCCCTTAACTACATAGTGTCAAGTAAAGTTCCTGTAGGCTTATAATTTGTTCAACCCAATAAAGTAAGAGAGATCTGATCATTAATGAGCCTGAACCACCCCCCCCCCCCCCCCCAAGCACCCCAATACCCGTCTGACAAAAGAGCTGAAGCTGCCCACAGTGGCTTCAACACCGATGACCCGCTCATCCTCGTGGGATTGGAATGACTCTAATGCTTAAGGAATTTGGCACGGTGGCATTGTGAAAAATTGAGCTGGGCTTGGGGGGAGATTCTTCTTCTTCTTCTATGTGGATTCCTTTCCATTCAAAATCCAACTTATGAACTTTACTTGCAATTCAGAAGACCATAAAGTAGTAGTTATGATCTTGTCATTTGTTAGCTAGATTTTTGCAAACAGAATAATTAGAAAAATAAAATGAGATAAAATTAAAATGTCAAAAAACATTGTATACAAATCGTCAATTGCTTATGTGAGTCCTATGTTCCCGTTGCAGAGAGATTTTTGCAGGGTTGCCACTCTCAAAGGTGGGTTGTGTCTGCACTAGAGAGAGAGAGAGAGAGAGAATGGAGAAGGTTAGATGAGGGCGGTCATGGCAAGAGATTGATAGTGGTAGTTAGTTTGGTTACAGCCATGGTGCCGAATCCCTGGTAAGTACTCTTCAAACTCACATATTGAGTTTTCTTTTTCAAGACAAGAGAAAGAATCAACTACTTTACAAAAACTACACGGTACTCGCTTTCCCCTAGAATAAAATATACTAGTTCAGAAGGATATGTAATCTCTGTCAAGCCGTAATGGAGTGAATACACATTAGAGAACCTCTTGTGATAGATAGAACTCTGAGTAAACTTAATGATTTGAACTTTTAATAAATATAGGAAAATTTCGCTTGATGAAGCCAATGTTACGAGAGTTCAAACAATGTATGCGTGTCTCTGTGCATGTGTGTTGCTATTGAGCTGCAAATAGCAATTATACTTATGATCGAAGCTCCTTTAGAAGCCACTATAATAAAGTTTAAAGGTAAAGGGTCTCTATTTGGCTGCAAATGCACTTGTAATTCTATGGTTTGATATCCTTAGTCATGTCACTACTGCTTCCCATCAATGTAACCTATGAAGCTCCAGTGCGCCACTTTGGTCAACGTACCAGTCCAGGGTGCAGCTCGGGTGCACGTTCAGCTGGGTGCGCACAGGGTGCATGTCCAGAATTACTTTTTTAAATTCATTCTCTGAATCTTGGGAGCGGCTTGGACATGGCAGGGGATCACAGGACGACTGTGACAAAGGCAAACGAGGGTGTTTGCCTGTCAATGAGGGCAGTGACGAATCGAGTAGGGGAGGATGTCACGGGGTGACTTTGGCGTAGGCCAATCACCCGTGACTTGAGGCAACGCCTCAGGGGTTGGTGGCACAAAAGAGAGTACCCCGTGTGTTTCTTGACCAAAAGCTGGGTAGTAGCAGTTTTGTATATATATAGAAACGATTTTGGCAAGAATCTCGATGTGTGTGCGACGGATGATCTCAGACATCAAACAGAGATTGTAGTATGGATCGCTACGAGTGCACATAACTTTACGGCATGCAATTCCGATGTGATTAGAGTCTTCAAAGGAGTCATTATGACTCCTCGAGCACCGTAACCTAGGTAGCACGGACACGAACATGGTGTTGGACACTGACGGGGACACCGGACACCACAATTTCCAAAAAATAGGATTTTGGACACCGCAGGACGCCGCTATTTTTTTAATATTTTTATTATTATTATTATTTTATATATATATATATATATATATATATATATATATATATCAAATACATTCCATAATCTAAAATAACAAATAATAATGAAAAACTACCAAAACAAGGAATTCAAATACAAGTCATACTTAAACGTTAAATCCAACATAGTACATGGTACATAACATAAGATATTACGTCTTACAAAGTCATACGAATAGGAAACAAAGGAAATAACTAAAATAAGTAATAAGTCGATCAAGTAACTAATAATAAATATACACTAACACAAGCATTGCATTCTGAAATTAAGTAGAAAAAATAACTAAGTCAAAAAAAAAAAAGAGGATCCCTCTGAAACGACTCTTGAGGAGGGAGAGAAAAAAAAAGACTTGCAAACGACTCTTGAGTCTTGACAGAGGGAGAAAAAAAAAAGAGAGACAGAAACGACTTCGAACAGAAGGGAAGGGACCTGCGTCAGCGACGGCGGCGAGGACCTCCGGCGACGATGAAGTGAGGTCCGGCGACGGCAACGGCGTTTCGCAGCAGCTGCTTTAGTCTTCGCGACGGCGATTGGATCTATCGGCGTCGGCTTCAGAATGTCGGCGACCAACTCCGACGACAACTACAAGTCGGTAATGCTCCAAATGGCTTCCGTAAGGTGAGTGAAGGTGGTTCTCTTCTCAGATAGGTGACGGCCATAAGGTGAGTGAAGATGGTTCCCTTCTCAGATTAGGGCACAATTTGTTTTTGTAAGAAAAACCCACATTATATTTATTACAGATTGACCCCCGAAATTAGTTCCAAAAATTTCAAAGTAAACCCAAACAGTCCGACATTGCACATTCCCGTGTCCGACACTCCTCGACGAAGTGTCCGACACGGTGTCGAAAAATAAAAAAAAATAAAAAAATTCCGACACCGATTGGCGGTGTCCGACACGTGTCGGGCGATGTCCGAAGGGTGTCGGGGTATCCGTCCGTTTAGGACACCATACCTCCACCTAGGAGAGGTGTCCGTGCTTCCTAGACCGTAACGTCTACTACGGTCACTTTGGAGTTTCCTCTTAAGGGTACTATAAGGGGGAGCATGGTAGTGGGTGGGCACATACTCCTCCATCCCGTGTTTTCACGGGAAACGATTGGGCATTAAGTGAGCAACTCAAGGGAACTTGGGCCAAGCATGAAAGCATTGGAGATATGCTCGAAATCTTCCATTCGAGAAAATCTTTCTCGGTGGAAATCACGGACGGTGTGCGCTACTCTTGGGTCAGAGGCTGAGGATATGCACCCGCTCTGCCCCGGATTACACTCAACAATATTGGGCATGCATATCGACGTGTTGGGCTATTGGTGTGCTTGCACGCCATGCGTCAAGGTGAGCATCGTCTCGAGTTCGACATGCTCACCGGACCGACGGTAATGTAGACATGCTTGGAAGCAGCATGTTGTGCTTTATGTACGGGTTAGCAAACACCTTTGTTGGCGTGGTGCTAAGGCTAGCTACGCTATTCTTGATTACGGTCACATTAAAGCAAGCGAAGCGAAGCTTAAAGCCAAGTTGGAAAAACAGCACGTTGTCGTGCATAACAAGCATAATGTCGGGCACGCTAACACATAGCTAGATTGCGTTGGCACACAGCTACACAAGCGGGCACATGGTTGGGGCACATTGGCTTATGGCTAGTGCACAGAGACACGGTAGACAGACCGTGTGCACAAAATGTTGGTTGTGCACACTAAGCACGACGAAGGGCACATTAGTGCACTGAGTGGCAAAGCGTGATAGTGTCGGGTGCTATAGGCACACGCATGTGCGAATCTTGACAAGACTTACATGCGTAGTCTCTTGAGACCGTATCGAAATACTGTTATTCGTCTAAGGTCATCAGTATGTTTGGGCATTGTTTTTATGCAAGGCTAGTATTAGTGAGCTTCCAGAGAAAATAATATTGCCTTGTGTAAGAGTTGGCGGTTCATGACACCATGCACAAGTATGTTGCGAGTGTCAATGAAGCCTCATGGCCACTCCGTTGCGGCACGAAAATGTGCAGGCCGTGCCACAGGGACATGACCTTAGCGTTTTTTTGGTAAAGAGGAGGCAGGTGGAAGAAGAAGAAGAAGAAGAGAATAAGAAGAAGGAACAACAGCCACCGCGGTCCGGCCGGCAACAGCAGCGACCGGTGGTGTCTAGCAGCAGTGATGTCCGGCAGCAACAGCAACGGGCTTCTCATTGCAGAGCTCTGTTGTCGATCTTTGGTTTTGATCCATCGGGGTGAAGGCTGTTAATAAGGGTGATGGTTGTATCCAACCTTCTATTCATCTTGTTTAGGTACGAACTTATCGACCATCATTTAAACTAGCCCCCCAATACTTTCAACAGATGATAGTAATGCCAAAACTTGTACAAATTTCATCATATTTGGCTATAGACTTTCAGTATGTCTACAACAGCCCACCAAATTAACAAACTCTCTTATTGTTTTGTTTTGAAATACTAGTTTATTTGTTACACAAATTATATATGTTAATATATATTTGCCATATCCCCGCCGCACCTGTATCCTATTTTTTCAGAAAATGACGTATCCGCAAATCCGCACCCGCGTCGTATCCCCACCAAACCAGAACCCGTGCTTGTTAGATGGTAACTAACCCTAAACTAACCGCAAGGACTTTTTGCGAAGTTGCTTTTAACATATATCTAATAATATGCTTATGACACTCATCTATTTATAATTTTTATCATAGCTTCACCTATTGCCCAAATCCACCCATAACAACCGATCTTGGCAATACCCAATCAGTACCAAATATTGGCCAAAATCCACCCATAACAACCGACCTCGGCAATACCCAATCAGTACCAAATATTGGCCAAATCCAACAAATCCAACAAATCCAACAAATCCACCAACTCTTAGTCCCAGTTCTAGTTATATTTTTGGAGGAAAAGAAAATCCTCCACTTTGTACAGGTTTCCATGCTCAGATGGGTTGGTTTCTCTTCTGATGGTGACTGTCTTGCCCTCTGCTTGTTAGAGAATTGAACCCGCTTTTCAGTCTATCATTCAAAAATGCACTTCCTGTTTATTTTGGTGTTAGAAAGCCAGATGAAATAGCTTCAAAACTGTCAATTCCTAGAAGGATACACAATTAAAATGCAGCGTAGTCTTTCCTAAAGAAAACTTACACCCACATTGTAGCTCCACGGTTTATCTACTCAGAAGTAGATCGGGACCATTCGTTTTGACGTATGGACAACAAAGCTATTAAATAATGCAGCTCAGCGCTTAAATCAATTCACAAGTAGACCACGCACATTTCTTTCTTGAAGTACGGACTACAAAGCTGAATTGATTGTGCATAAAGAGGGTATGGATATTACATTATCCAAGCTACACATTAAGCTAGTTGGAACCCTGCATCCTCCATCGTAAAGACCTAAGCTTGAGCGTGCATCCATTTTCGTGGTTGATTGAATGAGTGGCAGCAGGGGTGAAGGGAGGGGGGGAAGAGTATGGTGTAGCAGTAATCTATGTCCCATCATGACCAACTAGTTCTGCTAGAGTATTGGTTGGTATTTTGAACCCAACACGTTCAAGCTACTAAGCGACCCTTGAGAGCCCTGAGACAAGCATTAGCAACCAAATTTCCACCAAGCGGACAAACTCTTCAGTGCTTGGCACAGTTTGTCACTTCAGAGCCATCAAAGACATTGGATAGGCCTGAAAGTTTGCTTACACGAGCATAACAGTCAAGAAATATCATAATTAACATATGCGAGAAACAGTATAACCTAGGAAGCATCGACACCTCTTATAGGTTGAGGTATGGTGTCTGACACCTACCGACACCTCGACACCTCCAGACACGTGTCCAACACCTCTCAGCGGTGTCCGAATTTATTTATTTATTTTTTAATTTCGGACACTGTGTCGGACACCTCTTGAAGAAGTGTCGGATACCTTGTGCAGAAGTGTCCACACGTAAGGGGCCAAAATACAATATTTCAAATTTATTTGAGGGATAAATCTGGAATACTTTTCGGCCAAACCTTAATCAGATCAACCAAGCAAAAGGTACCTTCTTCTTTCTCTCTCATCTCTTTCTCTTTTCCTTCTTTTGGTTGCCTAAAGCATCCAAGATTGCCGGTCTAGAGTAAGATAGGTCAACATCTCCGACCTCATTTACCGACCCATCTGACTATATAAAACCTCTCCTTCATGCCTTTGGTCCAATGCATTTTTTCCTTCTCTCTTGTTATTGTTGAGACTCTAATCTTGGTACTATTGAGACATTCAACTGCTTTCTTGTTGCCGACCTTTTTTCTTGTTACTGTTGAAACTATTTCATGTTACTTGCTTTCTTTCTCATCCGTTTTGAACGAAATTCAGTTGCTCCAATTGAGATGTGTGTGTATATACATATATATTATATACAAATGTATATATATATATATATATATACATATGTATATATATATATATATATATATAATTCAGTGGTGTCCTGCGGTGTCCAAAATCTGGATTTTTTAAAATTGCGGTGTCCAGTGTCCCGGTCGGTGTTGGTGTCGGACACGGTCCGTGCTACCTAGAGTATAACGCTATAAGACACGACACCAAACTTTGGCGCCGTTGGGTCCAAATGTCTCTACGCAGTCATAACTTTGTCCTAAGAATTTGTTGTGTAACTAATTTTTCATAGTCCATTGGCAAGGCTATTTATCCTACAGGATAAGGCAAATGGCAGCAATGATGAAAATGCTGGAAGCATTTGCATCTGTACCATGGTTGCCACGTGCCACCATCCATTATGCATTACCTTTGTAGAATCAAAGCACAGAATTTCATGCAGTAATATGAAAAGTATTTTCGAGTATCTTGAAGAGTTTCTTACGCTGTTTTGATGCTTTCAGCAGCTTCAGAAGCATTAGCGTCTCCTTCCACTAGGTATATTATCTTCTTGAGTCCACATCTCTTGAAAATCAATTCAATGGGCAAAGAACACCAAATATAAGAAAATGACTCTGAACAATGAAGATGAGCCGCGAATATAAACGCAAGATTAAGATCCAAGATAAAGGAAAATTCTATTAGAAAAATGAAATACTTCCCACTAAACCAAATGGGAACTCGCACAGCGCAAAACCAACAATTTTAAAGCTACAATTACATTAAAGGCTTACAGTGGCAGTGTGCGTGTGTGGGGGGTTTTTTTTTTTTTTTTTGGGGGGGGGGGGGGGGGACAAGAGGTAACCAGAGGTGACGCCAAAACCCTCTGCAAAATACCCACCCACTGCCTAGAGCTAGCAGCTAGTACGGTAATATGCTCCTTAAAACAGAAACATCACTCTCAAGGCTCAACAACATGTAAGTGCTGCAACAGAGGCTCAACCCCATATCACTTCTCATTAGATGGTCGGGTGGGGGCGGGGAGACAAGCCCATCTAAACTAGAGGCATAGATACAAAGAAAAACAAAGGGCGTCCAAAGGTCAAGTCAAAACCCTCTGCAAAACATCCACCCACGCCTATAGCCAGGAACTAGTATGGTGATTTCTAGACAAAACACAAGTAAAATCTGGAAACACCATGATGTGATCCAAAATATGTTATTTAAGCCAGAAATCTCAAGCTATAAAAGGTTAAAGAACAGCGCAAGGGCAGCGACGGAGGCGACAAAGTTGCCTGTACTTCTCACTGTTCAAACGGACAACATGAAGAAATGCGGAGCTATCCTTCACCTCCAAGAGCACTCCTAGGCACCTTCTTAATCCTCACCATGCCAGTATCTTCAACCCACTGCAACACCTCATAATTGAAAATAAAATGCTCTAAAAATTGCTCATGGTTCCTGCACATGTTTCCTATTCACCCGAGCTGCCGATGGCAAAGAAGGCATTTCTTGCTGATGTCCAAACACCAATTTGGCATGCAGAACCCACAAATAGTCTCCAAGAAGATGATGCTCCCAGGCTGACCTCATATAGTACCAAAGTAACAAACGAAGACTCCCCTGTTGTCAGGCTTCTTCATGCGCAGCAAAAACTAAGCACCTCCGCAACAGACAAGAAGAAATGCATGACTCAATTACCTAGTGCTCAAAATCCCTTCTGAATCTCAAAGCTGAACCATAGCATGAATCACCCACAAAGTCTAAAAAGTGCAAGCCTGGGGCCATGGCCAATGTAAGCTGCTCAAAATCCATGCCCTGAGTAGCTCCCCTTGCCATCGTTAACCTTAAACCTCAACCTCTTCCTATCACCTATGACAAAGGGGGAAAAATCAGGACATTTTTTGGCGGTTCTTCTCCATCAAACCTCGAGCATGCTAGACAGCCCATGCGTCTGCCTCTATCCATGCTGGTTCCTCCCAGACCTCCCATCCATCACTGTCCTCCAAAGTGCTCTCAGGTACGTCCACACCCACTTTAACTAAAATTCAAGATCAAAAAGTTCAAAATCCTTCAAACAGAGAGTACCAACCAAAAGAGGGATGCATTTGTAAGCCAATCAATCAGATTGCACGTACAATCATCCTCATTACAATTTGCAAGAAGTGTGGGCGATTCATAGGCAAGGGCCAACTAGCATGTCCAATCTCTTCCTATATAAACCCGTGCTATAAAAAAGCGACTTCAAGTTAGGCAGAAGGGTAGACAAGTACTCCTGAGGCAAGTGCTGTCACTTGCATCCAGCCAATCATTTCTGAAATCCGGTACAATCAAATCCCAAACTGCCTTGGACTTGCAACTCAGCTCCAAAAGGCATCCCTAAGAGTATGCAAGAAGAATGCAAAATACCAGCCAAAGCAATCACATTCACTACAGTTCCCACAGCTACTTTCAAGTCAGTTCATCCAAAACTAACCAGTACGTCGCATTAGGCACATATAAATGGTCACACAGGAGTTAATGGCCAAGAAACCTCAAGTCATTCATACTTGTAATAGATTCCTAATCAGAAAATACTAATTCCATGTTGTAGATAGGATATTCTTGTGCAGATCATCCAATCATTTCTAGATTATCATAAAGGAGTAGCATGCAAGGGGCCAAAATATCATCATTTTCTGTATATACTTATAAGTACACGTGGCTTACTTCATCTATAAATTGACATAATTGTGCATGCAAACTCATTTCTATGTGAATGTCTCATGAATAATAATGACTTGTTGTTTCCGAAATTCATGTTACAAACATATGACATGACTTGTTGCAAGAAAATATGTTTGCCCATACGCCTAATGTTTACAGACAAAAGCTATGGATGCAGATTTGACAATCATAATCATCCTGATACCACTTTATCCATATGTATCTGAGAAATCTTTAGAATCAATTCTCGTTCACGCCTACCCCAGCTCTATTTTCATGAAATGGGAAGTTAGCATTAAATTGCAATAATTCTGTTTATGCCCTCCAGTAATGTAAGGCTAAAAAATTGTAATAGCATTTACGCAAACAGCCGTTCTTATTCATTTTTTTGTTTTTTGTGCATCAAAATACATCTTTCTGTTTAACGCAACTGGTTGTCCCTATTCTTCTTTCCTTGATTCTCCATGTCTTGAGAGAAAGACCATGTGCAATTGCAAATGACAATATACATAAAATGAAATATTTGCAGATGACTAGCACAATCCGAACAAGAGCACCTATATGATGCAATTACAACCACTAACAAAAACATCAAAATTTGAGTTAAACACAAGGCAATCAAGAATCAATACCAAAAGCCGCACTTTCTGATCTCTATAACGATTATCTCTTATTGAGCACCGTAAATCATCAACATTCTTTCTCTCAACAATAAAGTCGAGAACATATTCACTTGCAAGGTGTTTATGGCGAGCAATCCAGATGCCATCCCCAACAGGCAACCTTCTAACCTATTGAAAAGTCGATGTGAAAATTATTACTTGTTCTAATAAGTGCAGTGGATAGACAAAACGCTAACTTATTCACAGTTTGAATGAATCAGTTCTTCATGTGTGTGAATGTGTTTGCATGTGTATGCAAGGTGCATAGGTTCGATGGTCGAATAGAGACATAATAGTCCCCCAGTCATCAGATGCCAAAATCTAGGCCTCCAATTGAGCACTGATGGTCGTGTTAGATTAAGTGGATGGAACCAAAAGGTCGCTGATATCGCAACAGAAAAAAGGTATATAGAGTTAAGATGAGAACGTCCTACAAGGGAGTAATGCTGTTGATTGAGCTTACCTCTATTTTAATTTTGAACTGACCACATATATGATCAATAATTTTCCTAGACTTCGACCTGGAGACGACAAAGAATTCAAGGCCATGATCAAAAATCATTAAGGTCAACTATGTACATCAGGATAGTATTAGAATCTACACAAAAAAAGGTTGATGTAAAGAGTACAAAATTGCTACAATTCTCCCTAGGAGTATCTTTGTGGTAAACGTCTCAATCCAACTCCGAACACAGATTAACTTCTGAAGTAAAAAATGCTACTAGAGGGGAAAGAAAAACAACCATTACTGGTAAACAGGTTGACAGAAGAACTTCTTAACAAGCATATAAGTGATTAGAAAGTGTGCATCATGTGGATTCGAGGACAGTGTCACAAGTTCATTAACCAGCTTGAGGTCCGCTGAAGTCATAGCCTCGTAAAACCTTAATCAACTAGCAAGTAGAGACATATATATACGAGTGAGCTGGCAGGTGTTAGGTAGCAATCAATAAGTTTCTCAAGCACTTCATCTGCATAAAATCTACAAAAGAGATGATTAAATTCCCTACCACCAACACGAGAATGATCATAAGAGCAGCAATGACTGACAAGGAAAATTAGGCTCAAACATCACTATCATTATCGTGATACTAAGACAAAGGCAGTTTACAGTATTTTAACCAAATGATAATTTGCACATATTCAGAAAGATGATATGTATCCTATTGATTTGAGTAATCTAATAAGCTAAGAATGGAACAAAGTTCAATGTCAAGGCGACGTCATAACCTTTCAGTTCTCTGCAATAATGGTAACCTTTGCACTGCTAACAAGTAATGACTACTAGGCACAAATAACTCACCCCTGGGTGGCAAATTTCTCTCGATCGTCTAATATCAAAACGACTTGGTATAGATCCCCAAATCTCTCTCCAAATGTCAAGGGTGGCAGTCTTAAAGCATTTGATTTGATCCCCAAACCACCTCGAACATGAGTTACACCATCATCCTATGACATGCAAGAAAGAGGAAGAGCAACAAATATCAAGCATTAACATCACGTCTTAAAGCAGGAAGACTCACTCAATAAGACGTCAAAATGCAAAGCGCCTCGAACTGAGCAGCATAAATCTGAAAGCGTGGCTGCAAATGAAAGGTCAAGCCCAACAACATATGAAACTCATGGTAGCTTTATCAAATGCAGAAAGTTAGATGGCCTTCATGAGCTATACCTTTTTTCTTTTGATTGATAGGTTGTCACGATACTTAAATGAGGACTAGCTATAAAAATCAAATATAGGCTAGAGCATGATAAAACATCACAGTTCTGGCAGAAGAATCCATTTACACCATGTTGTGGCAGGCCAGACATCGATGATCGTCAGCCAAGACAAGGTTTGAAACAACAATGCATCAAGAAAAGCTCGGACAAAGAACGTTCAAAACTTGAAGGGTATCAACATTAGAAAATTTCCTAACCGTGTTGCTTACAGTTGATGAGCAAGCTCTCAAGATAGATAAGCTCTGTGGAGAAGGGATCGCGTACAAGGACTTTGGAATATATGATGCCGTGTCATAAGCAGAATCAGCGGATCTATTGCAGCAAGGGTAAAAGCGGAAATAATAATGGTAACAGTAATGAAAACAGAAATAAAAATGGTAAACATACAAAAACAACTGAAAAAAGTAGACACAAAAAAGTGATGAAAATGATAAAAGTACACAACCATAATTTGTGATTGGATACGAAAATATTGAAAACGAAAACACAATACAAATACACAAAACAAAAACTATAAGCGTACGGGGCCTAAGTTTCTCAAGCACTTCATCTGCATAAAATCTACAAAAGAGATGATTAAATTCCCTACCACCAACACGAGAATGATCATAAGAGCAGCAATGACTGACAAGGAAAATTAGGCTCAAACATCACTATCATTATCGTGATACTAAGACAAAGGCAGTTTACAGTATGTTAACCAAATGATAATTTGCACATATTCAGAAAGATGATATGTATCCTATTGATTTGAGTAATCTAATAAGCTAAGAATGGAACAAAGTTCAATGTCAAGGCGACGTCATAACCTTTCAGTTCTCTGCAATAATGGTAACCTTGGCACTGCTAACAAGTAATGACTACTAGGCACAAATAACTCACCCCTGGGTTGCAAATTTCTCTCGATCGTCTAATATCAAAATGACTTGGTATAGATCCCCAAATCTCTCTCCAAATGTCAAGGGTGGCAGTCTTAAAGCATTTGATTTGATCCCCAAACCACCTCGAACATGAGTTACACCATCATCCTATGACATGCAAGAAAGAGGAAGAGCAACAAATATCAAGCATTAACATCACGTCTTAAAGCAGGAAGACTCACTCAATAAGACGTCAAAATGCAAAGCGCCTCGAACTGAGCAGCATAAATCTGAAAGCGTGGCTGCAAATGAAAGGTCAAGCCCAACAACATATGAAACTCATGGTAGCTTTATCAAATGCAGAAAGTTA